>JAWNPV010000006.1:0-77945 GCA_035078785.1 Collessia kirishimana
CATCAGAACTCAGCAGATGGTTGCTGCACAATTAAAAATCCGCTAGGGATGGTAAAATCTTTGCTTTTTCCAATTGGGATGAACAATCTTCGATTTTGCTCATAGAGATGGAAACATTTGGGGACTTTTTCAAATAGGATGGAATCACTCTGCAGCTTGGTTAATTGGGGATGAAAAAATCTATCGTTATTCCAATTGATATGTAACAATTTAAATACTTTTCTAATTAAGATGGGCAAATCTGTGGTTTGGTTCACTAAAGATGAAAAAATCTTTGACTTGGTTGATTAAGAATGGTGAAGCTTTTGGTTTTTTTTTTTTAAATTAGGAATAAAAAAACCATTATCCTAGTTTATTGAATTTTTTATATATATTTTTGCTTAAAAAAATTATTAAGCCGAAGCGCCCCTTCGTAGAAGGTCTTCTGCCTCTACAAAGATCATAAAAGAGCATAAAAATATTCGTTATACCTTAAAAATAATATGAAAACTCCATTTGACTTAAAAAACTGTTTAGTTTTCTTATAAAAAACTAAGAAAATACAAAGAAAAACATAAATTGTTAACAAATGGGGGACGCATTGCCCCTAAAAAGTAGGCAACAGATTCATGTTTCATACTGTCTGGGATTAACGACAACTGCGTTAAGCTGCTGATACTGCCGCTGCTTCCCTCTGTTTCTTTTTTAGCTTTTTCTGGCTTTTTTTCTGCTTTTTGTTGTTGTAGTGTGTGTATTTGTGCCCCATCTGCCCGTGGCAATCCCAGAGCAATTCCTGATGGATTTTTTCAAATTAGCGACTCCACTGTCAGCATTGCAAAACGCTCGCGAGCCATTCGTTAAAACAGAAACAGCAGAGCTCAGGCTCAGTTTTTCAACGGTTTTTTCCCTGTTTTGCCTGCTTTTGGCCCTACAAGCAAGGTGGAAGCGGATTTTAAATTACGTTTCCATGGTAATTTGCCTTTGGACGGAAGTTAATTTGATTCAACTTGTAGTTATTTTTCCCGAGTTGTTTTTGTGTCGAATTTCGTGTTTTTTTCTTTTTTTGGTTCTTTGCTTCCTGTGTAAAACTTACTGGACAAGTCACCAGCCAACGAAACTGACTTACTGGCCATCAGCTAATAAATCCAAAGAAATCTGAATTTAAATATCAGCGGCTTAATAATTCCGAATTGAATTCTTTGGCAGCCTAAGCCTTTGCCTAAACCAGTTTATATGCTTCGTTTACCAAAGTAACTTTAATAGGCCTTTAGCTAAAAAAAAAACAGAAAGAAAAATAAAAAGAAACAAATAAATAAATAATAAAAAGGTTGAAACACGCAATTTGACCGCCAGTTGTCGTCGTGAGTTATTCGCCAGCCGAAAAGTATGCAAATAAAAGTGCAGAAAACGTGCCAACCACACTGCAGAGGGGAGGCGTCAGAGCAGCCTGTTAGTCCTTGCCACTTGCCAGTTGCCAGTTGCTCATTTATTTCAATTGTTATTTTTATCTGCTGCTAGTTAACACACACAATTTTGAGCTTTTACCAACCGAGTTTTATATGCGAGGCCCGTGATGTAGGATTCGCCACAAGGGCGGCACCGCCATAATCCTTATGCGTGGGTGTCTCTGTGTGGGTGTCTGTGTCGTTTGCCTGATTCATGGCGCCTTGTAATCTGGCCTTTTTGCGGCCTTTTGTCGCCAATTTACATGAGCTTTGTAACGTTTTCTCTGCCCTTCGCCTCATATTTTGGTTCCAATTTTTTTCTCTTACTTTACTGTTTACTTCCATGTTTTTTTCCCCTTTTTTTTTTTTTTCTTTATGTAGCTGCCTGGTTGGCTTCCTGAACGCACTGTAAAATGTCTGGCAAATGGAGAAATTTTCTATCCAGATCAGAGCTTTGTATTTGTTCTTCTAAGTATCTAAGAAGTTGGCGCCCGAGCAGGGTTTTTTAAAAATTTTATGCTGCTGCTGGTTTATGAAGGCAGTGAAAATCAATTTTCGGCCCACTAATTTGCATGACTTTTCAATATTTTTCATTTTGCCTGCCGCGTTTTCCATATTTAATTTTATGCTTCAGTCTTCATCTTACGACGCCCAGTTGTTGCTGCTGTTGTTGCTGTTGCTTTTCATGGCATCAATAAAGAAAATAAAAATCCCCATAAATTGCCACTTGGCTGCGTCGAAGTAAGTGATACAATTATGTGTGGCAAGGCGAGGCGAGGCGCGAGTCTTTTGGCCCAAAACATTACGTATACGACCGAGTGGCCAGTGCATGTGGTGTCTTGGCGCCAGCTTCACTGGATGGATGGATGGTGGCGGGCGGAGGGCGGTGGACAGCACAAATTGTCTGGGCAAAAGTATAAAAATGTTTCATTTTGCACGTTCCGACTTAAATGCCAACACGTGACTCAATTCAATGCCCGGACAGTGGCCCATTCGGTTCACTCACCGTTCGGTTCGCTTTTTAATTTCTATAAAAACGGCATCTAAAGTGGCCGCAGTCCGGCGGCACAAAGGAAATATTTTTTTACATTTCGAGTATAAATAGTGGGAAACGGAATGCGAGATTCAATGTTAAGCCGATTTAGGGACTCGTTTTTGCTCCTTTTTATTCTGCGTTCCACAGTGTGGATTTGATTTGGGTTTCCTAATGGATTTCAGGTGGTGAATTAAACAGTTCAATTGTCGGTGAGAAATCTTTATGGTGGACATTGGAAATCTTTTGAGCAGCTTAGCTATCTGCAAAGGGGTTTCAGGTTAATCGAGATTCAATTCATTTGACTGTTGACTGCTCCATTCAGCGAACTCCAGTTTTCATCTTGAAATTCCCTTGATTGTCAACCAAAGCAGCTCAGAGATCTGCATTGAATCAACACTCCAAGCTGATCGCCCTTCTGTCATCAGACAAGCTCATTAGACTTGGTTTTATCTACACAGTTGTCACCCTGCGCCCTGCACATGAGCTCTGAGCTTTAAGTAGGATTCACAGTGCCAACAGCATATCCGGTAACCGCGCAAGGCCCGGAAGTGTAGACCATGCTGGTGACACTGCGCAGCAACTGAAATTTCTACCCCTTTGGGGCCGCCCCTCCCTCTCTCTAGGCTGAATGTGTTCGGGGGCAACGCTGCCTCATAATTTGTTAAGCCAATTCATGCCAGCAGCAACATGTTGTTGCTTTGTGACTCTTCTCCAGGCAGCCAGCCACCAGTTACCTCCCCCTAGATGCCCACCATCAGCCATTGCCAATGCGAAGGACGTCGTTGTCATTGTTGTTGCTGCTGTTGCTGCTGTTGTCTCTCCTTGTTGTAGTTGTAGTTCAGGCCGCACAATTTCGGTTTGAATTTTTCTGTTGTTGTTGCTGCTGCTGATGTTGCTGCTGTGTTTTTCATGTTGTGTTGTTTGTTTCTGGCTGCGTCCAGTCCAGGCCAGGCTAGGCCAGGATAGGACAGGACAGGACAGGACAGGCCAGGACAGGCCCAACATTGTTCAAAACAAAAAGCGGACAAAAACACAATTCTGTGCAAATGTTTCACAATCAATTTTAAATCGCACATTCCAGGCCAGGCAGAGGCCAGGCAGCTCTGTGGCTGCGATGACCCTGCTGCCACTGCTCCTGCTGCCTGCTGCCTGGACTGCCAATCCGTGCCCAAATCGATTGGCAACAATTCTAAAAGCATTTTATGCAGCAATCACAATTTCCTTTTAGCGCCGCGACACACACACACACACACAGTCATTCATATAGCAACAACAGCAAAGCGTCCAGCAGCTTCCTGCCAGCAACAGAATGCGAGGTTGGTGGGGCCAAAGGCAGTTCTGAGTCCAGCCAAGCCAGGCAGCCAGCCAGCCAGGCAGCCAGGCAGCCAGGCAGCCATTTGAACAATATGGCAACGATCATTCGCACCATGTGACGACGACGATGATGACGACGACGACGACGATGGCGACGACCTGACCTCCTGCTGCCTGTAGAAGGCAAAGCCAAAACCAAAGCGAAAGCCAAGCCACCAGGACCTTGCAACCCGCCGACACCCATTTGGTGCCACATCCTGCCGCCAGGGCCTGCGTTCAATGCAATTATACGCGAGATCCAATCCACGCAAGCTGCGTTCTGTTCTGTTCTGTTCTGTTCCACCGTTCTACTCCACTTTCCATCCATGATTTAGCATTCTTTTTGGTTTCATCCACCCCTGCCCTTCCTGCCCACCCAGTCTCCCTGCTCTCTCTATTGCCCTATCTCTCTCCATGCTTCAGTGACTATATAATGTATATATAGCAGCGGCAATTTCTCTCTATATACCCTATGGTAGAGTCCATTAATGGAGCTAACAATGTCAGCAAGCTCATCGACATTCCTGATTCATTAGGGCATTGAAGTATCATGAGGGTTAGATCAGTGGCTGCCACTCGAGAGCCAAAAAGAGCGAAACGCAGCTGTCATTTCTTCATTATCAAAATCTGAGAGTGCCTGGCGGCAGGCTAAACCCATTCAGAGATGATTACTCTACAGAGCATTGCTTATTCGACTATTCAGCGAGAAATTGTAGTTTCTTGTTAACTTTAACGCCTGGACAGCTGGACGTAAAACCTTCGGCTTTGGTCCTAACTATGATGCTGACTTTAGCTTTGGCATAACATGCTGCGTCCTGTAAAAATAAACAATTGTGTGGGTGACCGGGTGACCGGTGCAGGGAAAGGAAGGAAGCAAGGAAAACGAACGCAACAAGAGAGGAAAGGAAAAGGAAAACGAAAAACACAAGAAAATGTATACGAAATGCGTTTTCATTGCCTTTTTCACCGCCAGAGTCGCAGTCGCCCACAGTCAGAGAGCCAGAGAGTCGCAGGCTCAAAGTCATCTACATTGCCATCGCACTTAAGGATGAATGGCCCCGTGGCAAGTCATGGATGTTGCAATTTAAATGGATTTATTCATTTGGCCTGGACGCTTTGCTTTGCTCTGCCCGGTCCGCCACCTTTGTCCCTCCAACTCAACTCACAGCAGGCGGACGGTGGACGGACCAGTGGTTGCCCATTTTTATTTTCTCTATTTAATTTTTTTTTTTTTTTTTGCTTCACCCTCCGCGTTTCCTTCTCTGGTGTTTTGTCTTGTGCTTTGCTTTCCTTTTGCCTCATTGCCCAGAAATTTGTACAGATTTTTAATGGTCGTCACTTGGATACACTTTACTGATCAAATTGCAATTAAATCGTTGACTTTTGGCTATTAAATTAGCTAGACAGGGGCTAGAGGTCTGCAAGGGAGTTACTTATAAGCTATTCACCCTACGTTGTGTGGGACAGGGAACAAAAGAACTGAAAACTCTTTTTTTTAGCAGTGTAGATCGTTTAATCTTATTAGTTTGCAATTAAATTGTCGTCGTTTGACTATTAAATCAGCAAGAGGGAGGCTAGAGGTCTGCGAATGAGCTACTCAAGAGCTATTTACACTGCCCTCGTGGGACAGAGAACTGCAGTGAGTGGTTTCGCTTGGCTTATTTAATCTCTTTCCTCTGGAAGCGTAGGGCATTGTCTAGTCGTTGTGGTCAGCGGAGACCTGTTGGCTTCAGTCGACGTTTCAGGAAAATTTAAGAGGTGCATATGAGAGGCCCCAGGGTATTGCGAGATTGTGTTCATTTATTTTTTCGGTTTCTCTCTCTGGCTTTCCTTTCTGGTTTTCCTTCTTCTCTTGTCTTGAATCTTTTCTTTTATTTTCACAGATTTCCTTTCAGGCGATTTTTGTGCTTTTGGCGTGCAGTTTAATTATGCAAATGCACGTCGCGCACTAAAGAGCCGGCAAAGAACCAAAAAACACAGAAAAAAACTGCAACAAAATACTTAATTATTTTAACATATTTTGCATTAAGCCAGGGACAGACCAACGTCACAGTCTCCAAAAGCTAAAATGCTCTCTGACAAGGGTAAGCTGAGGACCCTCAGGCCTCTCAGGTTAAAACTAATCGAGTTGGGCTGAAGCTCTACATGGATTTTAGATCAGAAAGTGTGTCTAAGAGATATGAATCCTATAAATGATCTTGGCGGCTCCAATATCTGTGAATTGTGATGTTTTATTTATAGCTGCTTTGTGTTGACAACGTTCTCTAGGAATATGAATTGCTGCAAACTCATTTGGCATTCAGTTGACTTGTGTGCCTGCCTGCCCGCCTGCCTGCCTGCCAGCCTGTCTGACTAGACTCTCTTATTGCATTGACTGGCTGATTGACTGATTGAATGACGGACTGACTAACCGGCATTGCCGCTTGTGTTGCCACTTCTGATGCCGGCCCATTGGCATTCACAAGACCAATGTTAGTCCCTGGAGTGCGTTGTCTGGCGGCGCCTTGGCAAACTCCTCACAACCGGAAATCGTCAGGCAAATCGAGTTTCATCTTTATTTTTTCCCATTTCCCCTCCCACAGCCAGCTTTGTCCTGTGGCATTCAAAAGCCATGCGTGACAGCTGTAGAATTATTCCTGAAGGTCTGACGGTCTGTATGTCTACTCATTTGTTCACTGGCTCACTGGTTCACTTGCTCACTGGCTCTGCGTTATTTTCCTTTAAAATTCAATGGATTTTAATGAAATTTCCCCTTACTAGTCCTTTGGCTAATTGACCCTAGAAGGAGTCTTGAACTTGATTACCACTGACTGGGCAACTCCTCCCAAACCCAGCTGATGAACTGCGTGTTGAATGAACCTAAAAGTCAACTTAGCAATTGAAGAATTCGAGTTGGAACAACAAAAACATTTATTACCCATCACAGCCTGGTTGCCTATGCCATCCACGAAAGGCATCTGCAGTCTGTCAGGGCTTCTTGCCATTTTGGCCGATATTCATGAATTCCGTGTTATTAATTAGCTGAAACGAAAAGGTCATTAATTTTAATTGCATAACAGTGGCAGGAGGAGGTGGTAACATGACCAGGAATTACGTCAAACATTCCTCTGTCAGTGTGAGTCATTGAGTTGGCCTTTAGGTCTCCCCGGCTTAACTCATTAGCCGCCACTTGGCCCTGGACTTCTGGGTGTTTGTTTGCCTTTGACATGCGGTTGTTCAGCTGGCTTAGACCGTTCGAAGTCGGCCGAGGAATTGCCTGGATGGTGGCTTCCTTGGTTAGCTGGCCAAATCACCAAAAAGCCTTTAAGAAGAAAACTTTTTCATTAAGCATACAGGGGACCCTGAGTGGGCGGTGAGTTGTTTACCTTAGTGGTCGAGGAGGATAACAATTTGCCTCTGGCAATTGAAAAATAATTTATTAAACTTCATTGCTGGATTCAGACAACTCAACTGAAGACTTCAGAGACCGGCAAAGGTTAGAGACAAGCTCTGGGCATCCAGGATGCATTGAATTTCTTCCCTAGAAAGCTTAAAAAATTATAGAAAAATCTAAGAAAAATCCAGGCTAAAGGAAAACTTCCTTAGATGGCTGACAGTGATGTTAATTAGAGAGTCCCGAGGTGGAAGCTTTCATAATCGAAGAGCCTGGAATGCTGAGTTCATTAAAGACGCTGGAAATCATTTTTGCAACTTCATTTAACTCATTTGGTTACCGGGTGGCGGCGCCGGCAGCAGCAGCAGCTAATTACACCATTTTCCAATGCCAATGCCGATGCTCCGATGCCCTGATGCTCCAAGGGCCCACCCAGCCCTCCGTCTCTCTCTCTCTTTCTCTCTTTGGAGTCCTGCAGCCTGTTGCTAACGCAGCTTGTCAGTGGCAAAATTTACGATGCTGCAAGAAGTAAACGCCGTTAAAATGTGGCGCGTACTTGAAATTCCGCTTGGGCGCGCTGCCCCGGCCTGTCCTGGCTCGTTCTGGCCCGTTCTGTCCCGTCCTGGCTGGCTGGCGTATCCTGGCGCATACACACACTCTGGCATATCCTGGCGAATTCCTGTGTCTGTTGCTGCCAACGTCAGACATTCAATATGTTGCGCTTCACTTGAATGCAGCTACCTCGAATCTGGAATCTTTTTTTCTCGCCAACATTGCCGCTGCCCCAGCCGCCAACCGCCAGCTCCAGCCACCAGCCGCCAGCTCGATGCTTGTTGTGTTTTACTTCCTATTAGGGATTCCTGTCTTACTGGGCTTTGGGGCTCTGAAGCCTGCGGGGGGGTCCGAGGGAGGCATAAAAATCGATCGCAGAACATTATACGCTTAAATAAATAAGCAGCCAGAGACACGGAATTAACCCCCCCGAAATTGCTTGACAAGTACAGGGAAAACGAAGCAGAACGAAAGGAAAGAAAAAGAAAAGTGAAATGAAATGGGGGAATAAATAGGAGGAATGTAAATGATCTAAAGTGGACCGCAAAATTAAAAGCATCGGCGCGATGCCAATGCCGGCCGCTTTGTTGTCAGTTGGCTAAGACATGACAACAATGCCGTCGTCTATCAGATGCTTAAATATAAAAATACGAGGGTTGCCCCATGGATACCGTCCTCAACAGGGTAATACAGTGATAAATAACGAAAATTTAAGGGTTTTTCCAATGTAAAGTCAGCGAGGCCAAGACCTTGAAGGCAGCCCTCGTGTTGTGTGATTATACTCAAGGGTGAAATGTCAAAACGTCGTCGTCTTCGTCTTCGTTGTCGTTGTCGTCGTCGTTGATTGTTAACACTTTTCCCAGCATTGACAGGAAATTATTTTTCTTTCATTTTTCATTTCCTTCAGTCGCGTTGCGTCCATCCTGGTTGTCCGACAGTCCCTGGTTGTTTGTCGTTACTACGCTTGGAGTTGTCTTCTCGTTCTTCCTGTTGTCCCTGTTGTTTGCTGCCAGGATAATTGCTGTCAGGATATATTACCGAGCTACTGGTCAGGACTGTAGAACAGGAACCTAAAGAAAGTTAAATGCCTTTGCCTAGGCAATTGCTGGATCAACTCTGTCCGAACGTAGAACCTCTGAGGGCTGCCCAGCAACCAGTTAAGATCTTTAAACTTCTGCGCGACTCGCAGACTTTTCCACAACAGTTTTTCACTTTCTCATTGGTTGCAGTCACCGCAAAAAACTTTAGCTTTTGAACACAACAATAAATTCCAATACCAGTTGACTGAGAAGCTCTTGTGCCGCTCGGTTGCCTGGCCAATTGGCCCGAACATCGCTGGCATCGAACACTTGACCACCACCGCCCATGGTTCACTCGCCTGCCATTGTCATACACTTTACTAAGTCGAAATCAATACGCTTTTAAATCGCATAATGTGCGAGCATTTGAATATAATTTTGGTCTTAAAACGAAAGCCGATTTCCTTCCCCCACAAACACACAAATAAGCAAATAAATATTTCTTCTACCGCTCCTTCGAGGACCAACAGATGCCTGCCCAGTCAGTTCAGCTGTGTTGGGCTTTAATGTGGCAACCATATAGTCAACAGAAACTTGAATAACTGTCCAGCGAAACTAAGGTTATGTGAGGGCCATCAAACGTAGAATAAATTGTCTTTCTAACCTTTGCACATGTGTAAACGTTTACTTGTCTGGTGCTGTAGCTGTTGCTCTTACTGAAGTGGTAATTGCGGGGCTTTCTAGTGTTTTTTTTTAAGGGAAACATATGGCTGGTAGTTCTCTCTGCCCTATTCTGGCTTTCCCTCTTCCTCTCCCCTCTCTCTCCCTCTCTTTTTCTCTTTATACATGTGTCTGTGTGGAAGAGATTTGTGCACTAAGCCGTCTAAATCGATAATAATTACTTTACATTCTTTTACGCTGCTTTTTTCTACTGTATTTTATCGGCAAAGGAAGTAAGCTGTTCGACATATGTGTGCGTGCGTGTCTCTGTAGTGATTTGATGACACCCACACACACACACACACAGAGAGAGAGTTGACAATACAAACAAACATTTGTACTTATTTTATTTGCATTATTTTGTAGACATTGCATTGAAATTCAACGAAATGGGATTTATTTTGATTTATCACACAACACGGATAAAAAAAAAAACCAGGCAAAGAGCTACAGCCTGGCAACAGTTGGATACAATACACATGTAAACTCTCCAAGGATGTGTGTGTGTGTGTGTGTGTGTGTGAGTAGGTAAATACAGTTGAACGCCTGAAAGGCTGGCTCATCGGCTGGGTGTGTGTTTGTGGACGAGCTGTGAGCTGCAATATAATTGAAATTGAAATTTTCAGGGGGGTATCGAGCCCAAGTGCCTTAAAGTAGGCTAACTAAAACGCAGTGGAGACAGTTGGTAAAGGTAGAGTCAGACAGGTGAGACGGTGAGACAGTGAAGCAGTTAGGTAGCCCGGGAAGCCACCGAATTGATTGCGGCCACGCCCCGTACGACACGACACAGCGGGCGGTGACTTTACCCATCGTAACCAACATAGCCGCCAGCCATAGGTAGCTGTCAGTTGAAGGGGCGATGAGAGCAGGGGCGAGCAAGTGGGTGGGTGAACAGGGCAGAGTCTGGTAAGACATAACAACAAGTAGGCAGGCAGTCAGGTAGTCAGGTAGTCAGATAGTCAGTTAGTCAGCCAGTGGCAAGACGCGAACTGGAACAAGACGATGACGATGACGATGACGACGACGACGACGACACAACATGCCTTACGGGCGCCATTAGGCAAGACGCCGCTGTTGCTTGACAGCAGGAAGGGAACCGCCGGAGCTACCGGAGGTGGACGGAGAAGGTGGACGGAGGAGGAGGAGCTTTGGGGGGGTTAACTCACTGACACTTTGGCATAATAGCGCTTATCTGCATAAATCAATATCTTTGGCTTTTAACAATCTTAATAATGCCAAAGTCGAAGGCGACGACTCACTGACAGACAGACAGACTGACTGACTGACTGTACAGCTGGCTGCCTTAAGGAGCAGCAGAGTTGCTCCTGTGTGTGTGTGTTTCTGTGTGTCTCACCTGTCGTCTTCAGCCTTAGAATTTACTTATCCTGACTTTTTACTTTACTTACTGTTTTCTTTCTTGATTTTTACTTAACTTTAAATCCACCTTTTTGCCTTCTTCATCTTCCTCGGCTTCCTCTGCTTCCTCTGCTTCTTGTATTTCCTCTATGCTGGCTGTTTTCCCTTGATTTTCCCTGCTTGTTCGACCAGCCTGCCCATTTGTTTTTCCATTTCCCCTATTGCCTTTCACATTTTCCTTGCCTTTCCCTTCCCTTTCGCTGTTTTTTTTCTCTGTGTTTTTTTCTTACTCCGACAAACTTATTATATTTAGAAACTCATTATGACGGGTAGACAGACATAAAGACAAGACAAGGCCCCTTGCCTCTCCAAGCCTCTCCCTGCCTCTGCAGTGTTTTAAATACTAATTTTTCTGCCTTGTTTGATGCTTTTCAAGTTCCGCATGAATTTTATAGTTGAGTTGATGGAACCGCCTTAGATCTACCTAGCAGGGCAGTCGCATCTTTAACCAGTTGGATGGCAATACAAAATGTTTTCTCCATCAATTGAAGGGGAATAATTTAATTCACACTCTGCCTAAACATTTGTAGGTAATTTTACCTGCCGCTAGGCCTTTTCAAGGCTTTATAGTCACCTCAGCAACTCTGCTAGAAACCGCTCTTCACTGTGATTATTTTTATAGCCCCATTTGGCGTAAGATTCTTGGCTTTGAAAGCTTTTGGCTCAGAAGAGCTTCCTGGTGCGACACAGCAGAGCAGAGTTTCTTGCATAAAATGAATTAAATTCCAATTAAAATTGCCAATAAGCGTAAAAATAAAATCATAAAAATCGGGGAAGTTTTTTTCCCATTTTTTTCTGGTTTTTTTTTTATTTGACAATTACGCTGGTGACTTTTTCTTCTTAAGGGGGCCAAGCAATAGGGAGTTGCCATGTCACACACACAATCAGCCACACACAAAGGCACACGCACACACATGTGCAGTCATATATATGAGTGAAGTTTTCAGCACCGCATGACAGGCATAATAAAAAGTGAAAGAGAAAAAACCCGACTTATTAAATTAAATGCAGTGTAAAATGCGCATAAAATTCTGTCGGGCGCGTAAAAATGGCAAAGGATAAACGGCTGAAGCTATAGAAGGAGCAGCAAGAGCAACAGGAGCAGCAAGAGCAGAAGCGGTAGCTGTAGCTGAAACTGAAACTGTTGCTGAGGCTCATGCTAAGGGGTGACAATGATGTTGGCTGATGGAAATGTTGAGCCTGACGGGGGCCAACGCCTTTGACAATCGCTCAATCACACACACAGGCACACACACACACACACAGGCACACACACACACACATAGGCACATACAGCTGCATTCACTGCTTTCTGGTTTTGGCTGTTTCTGAGCCACAATCTTCTCTTGCCGCCGCCAGCCGCTCAGCCGCTCATCTGCTCACTCCTAAGTAGCCTTTTATGTTTTAAGCTTTCTTTTGTTGCATTTCATAATAAAAACAACAACAACAACAACAGCAACAGCAGCAGCAACAAGGACAACAATAACCATGGCCATAACACGATTGACATTTCCTCCCCACCCAACCCACCTATCCAGCCAACCTATCCAGCCAGGCAGCTAGGCAGCCAGGCAGCCACCCACGCAGCCCTGTTGCCATCCTCGTAAACGGCACAAGCAACCGGGTTTTTTGCTAGCTGCGATAAGGACATTAAAACGTGAAGCATATTTATCGCTTATACGCCACTCGGCAGGCGCATCTGTCATTCCATATGCCGCCCTCGATCAGCCCACACCCAGCCATCCTGTGTGGCAAGCAAAAGGGACACGAGTTGCTTGCCAGCCTGCCTGCCAGCTGCCTGCTGCCTGCTGCTTTCTACTAATTAGAATTCTCAGCTCTCACACATACAAACATATGAGAGCGTTAGGTGAATGTGAAATTTGCTCGTCACGTTGCCACCTCACTCAGGAGTCAAAAGTACCCAACAGCCCCAGGCAGAGCAAACAATTTGAGACTTTAATAAGGACAACAAGGATTCGCACTTGATTTCCACTTAATTTCTTTATTAATAAAATTGTATTTAATAATTTTAAATCACTTTTCACTTTCATTGCGCGCTTATAATTTCCAAAATTTTTTTTTACAGCAAATCTAAGAGGCAAGCAAAAGGCGTCAGAGAAGCTACCAAATGATGTTTCCTCTGGTAAGTATTCGTGTGTGTGTGTGAGAGGTCAGACTGCCCATAGATGAAAACTATTTCATTTGGTTTATTATGCAAACTTAACTCCCCCCAGTGACGCCTCCCCCTCAAGCCTTCGGAAGGGGAATAGAAAAATAAATGCAGCGAAGAAAATTTTGAATTCATTTTTGTTTATTTAGCGACGATAGAGTAAGACAGAGCGGAAGGCACTTTCCACACCCACACAGACACAGAGAGTAATATTTATTTCTTCTGTGCGTGTGTGTGTGTGTGTGAACTGCATGTCAGACGCGAGCTTCTTCGCCTGGCTCCTGTGTAACAACAATTCACAGAGGCAGGGCGGGGAAAACCTTTGACGCATTTTATGACACACATGTCCTGGCTGCCTGTCTCTGAAGGAGAGGCGGGTGGTGCTGAGGACGATAGCGATAGCAACCGCGAGTCCTTTGGCAAAGCCATAAAATCGATTAATCATAAATAATAAACCGAAGATGCATGAGACGCGGTTTTAATACAGCTGAAATGCAATCGCCATCATCACGTTTCCATATGGCGCGCCATGTAAGCAAGTGTGTCTTCCTAGACACACACACACACACACACACCTACCTTCCTGTGTCCATGTTGTGTTATTTGATTAAAGCCAACATCATAAAAAAAAAAAAAACTAGAAACAATGGCGGCCCATTGAAGGCAAACGGCAGACACTGAATACCAAGAGGGAAAAGCTTTAAGGACATCAGACTTTCAGCTTAAGAAATCGGTCAGTAGAAAGGCAACTGTCACAGGACAGGAAAACCTCCGATTCCACCTAGTCCTGAGGTCTGTCAGAGTCACTGCCCGAGGTCCAGATAAATTGACAGACAGCGGCATCTGGTTGGTTAAGTCATCGTCGCGCTCAACCGCTGCCTACCAAAGAGACAAACTTGCCCTAAAGCTACCACCCACCAACACAAACTCACACACACACACACAAGCCACAAGCCAAGCACAGACACAACGCCTGAGTCCTGCAACTGCATCTGCAAGTGAAATCCAAAGGACTTTTAAGCCAAACCGCAACTGCATTGAGCTTTGCGGTCAGTTACGGCCGCCAAGACATTCAAGTTGCATTGAGAACTTAAGTTGTCAGTTCGCTGTATCCTTCCGCCTGCCATCAGGGACCATTTTAGTTAATCCACATTGCTGTAAATCAATTAAAAAAAAAATTTGTTTAATGACTGCCGCACTAATTGACTCAATTTAAGTCGTTTGATGGGTTTATAATTTGAATTTGATTTCATTTATTTGCGCTGCTGCTCTAAATCAAATTGCAAATCCACTTAATTTTATTTGTTTTTATTACAGTTTGATGTACAATTAAAAGTCGCAATTAAGAAAACGCAACTGCGATTAGTTTTCCTAGATGAAAATAACAACTGTGGGATAAGGACAGAGTATGAGATCTCAAGGGATTTTCTCATCAAAGGATTAGAGAATTTTTTAAATATTTTTCATTGATTCTTTGGAGTCTTATCTAAAGGATTTTTTAGGGAAATATTTTCCTGGAACTTAGAGTAAACAGAGGCAGTAATTTTCCAATGAAAAAAAGCCCAAGAAAACTCTGCTATGGTCTATGGTCTATGGTCTATGGTCTATAGTCTATGGAGCCTGATCTAAAGGATTTTTTAAGGAAATATTTTCCTGGAACCCCTAGTGAACAGAGGCAGCAATTTCGAGGTGACATATAGACTAAGAAATCTCTGCTGATAGAAAGACTTGGACTGTCCTTTCCTAAGGTTCGTTTAAGCTGAGGTTTCTTATGGGTTTTTCATTGAGGTTAGAACCACAGTGCCTAGAGGTGACTCCATAGCAGCCATAGACTGTCAGCAATATTTTTGCAATAAAATTAAACAAACATTAAGACAAGTTTCAACGCTTCGCTGCACTTACTAGAGCAGCAGCAGCCACCTCAAGGGCTGAAGGACTGAAGGACTCCTGTGTGCCATAGCTGGAAAATTTTAAATTAACTCAAGTCACCCTCCAACGCCATTTCCTGTCAACTAGGATATCAGAATTGGCAACTCTAGCGAGTTCTTTACTCTGCATAGTTGACTAAGCGTCAGCCACCTGCCTCCAAGCTGGCAACATCTTGTCTTGGGCTGCTGCTGCTCCTCTCCCTCTCTTTCCCTCTATATATCCTTTGCATAGCCATCCATCCATCCATCCATCTATGTATTTCCATTGAAGGTCAAAAGCCCTGTTGACATGCCGTCATGGTATTAAAAGTAATTAACGTTTTGCATTTGGCTTGTTGGCTTGTTGGCTACCTCCTTCGCCCCCTCTCTGACCGGCCGCCGCCCAACTGTTTCTCTCTTATCTCCTCTCGTCTTATTGGCATCAAGTTGTAGCGAAAGGTGACAAAGTCTTGGCAGTTTGTTCTTTAATTTTCTTCATTTTTCCTGGGTTTTTCTCTTGTCTGTTGTGATCTCTGTTGTGTGTGGCAACTGTGTGACATTAAAGTTTAATTAGTTAAAAATATTTTGGAATAATTCCCCCCCATCCCCATCCAAATGGCTCGTCATACGCCTGCTGCCCTAATTCCTAATTGACTTTCTTGCCGGCCAAAGATGAACGATGATTTTCTTCCAATTTATTCATATCTGAGACGCCAAATCAAGCTGCCTGGCAACAGAATAAATAAATAAATAAATAAGAAAAATTAAATCCATAATCGTCGTCTATCCCATTGAGGAAGCTGCCAGCTGGGTGTGGGCCAACAGGCAAAGCAATTTATGGGCTTAGCAGTGCATCCTTGTGTTGTTACCCGTGTCCTGTGCGCCATAAATGCTGCTGTGCGTTGGTTGGTTTTAAGCAAAAACTAATTAAAAGTTGTGAGACATTTTTTCCCAGCTTTTTTCCCTGCTTTTTTCCTGGTTTCTCTTCCCCCCCGTTTTTGTTGCTGCTGTTGTTGTTGTTGTTGTGACCGTTGCGTTTACGTTTTAGGTGGACTCCATTGCCACCTGACTGTCGTCTGTAAGTAAGATGAAGAAACGGGGGGAGAGAAAAAAAAAAAAAACCCGGAAACTCTAGGCAGCTAAGCAGAGTCAACAGATTTGACACTCTGGAGGCAGCAAAACCGAAGGAAATTGCTCCACAGAAATCCTCAGGAGGCAACAATTGTTTGGTTGGCTGAGATTTACCATTGTCCAAGAGACTCCGGCTCTGAGCAGAGCTTAGGGTATCGAAAGAGCAGCAGTTGCAACAGCAGGAGCCACAATGCTAACCATAGAAGAAACTCCATTGAGTTTTTGTTTATTATTTACCATTTCACTCTGGATGAGGGAGACGCACAGATACGGATGCGGGATACGCCAGGCAGATATGGTTCAAAAATTGTTGCCATCAGAGTCGAGCTGGCGCGACACCATCCATCGGCTTAAGCCATAAAAGTTGGACTTTGTTTTTGTTGCTGGGCTGAGTTACTTCGACTTGCACTTGGAATTAAAGCTGTAAAATACACGTAAACAACATTATTCAGTCACTTATCCGCCAAGTCCTGCCAGCCTTAGGGCCAACTAACAGGTATCCAGTTGAATACTCTATAGCATAAGCTAAGGCGTACCAAAGGGGAATCTTTAATCTGCTATTTTAAAGAATTTTTCTCAATTTACTAAGAATTCTCTTGGCTTTTTTGCTCGTTCAACTATGATAGACAAGGGAAGAGTTGACTATTAAAAAATCCCTAGAAAATCCTAAAAATCCCAAAAGTTAAGAGAAAAAATTTAAATTAAATTCTTTCCAAATAGTTAGGGTATTAAATGGTGCCACCAAGTGTGGAGCATAGTTTTTGGGGCGTCTTATTTGCTTTTGTTTTCATTTTACCAAGTTTTGCATCCACTGCGAAGCTGCGTCGGCTCAGTTTCGTATGCCGTGTCGCAGGTGGTAAATGAAATTGAAAATTTTTGCTTTATTTGTCTTGTTTTCCCATTCATTCAGTCATTCAAACAACCAACAACAAAGCATTCTTGCTGCCGGCGGGGGGGGAACCTGTGTGAGCGACCGTGAAACTGCAAATCTAAAAACGTTGCAATGCAGTTTTAAGCTGATTTTCTGATTTTCTTCTACAGCAAATTGCATTCAAAAATTGCATTCAACTCTCTTCACAGCAGTTCGCATTTCATTTTCATTTTAATCCAACAATTCCAGTGTCTTTATGACACAGAATCTGCGAGCTGCGCTGATAAGTATGCTATGATTTAAATTATCTGTTGGTTGCTGGCCACCATCGTAGTCAAGGCACCTGATTGACTAGACAAAAAACAGTCTGAGGATCTAAAAATATAGGCCAACAAGTGGTCAACTTGCTGGCCACATGCTGATGCATTCAAATCAACCGGTTGGAAGTTCTTTTGCCCACAAACGGCCAAACAGATTTCAACTTATTTGGCAATCATTGTGGGCCTACAATGTGGCTGTGTGTGGGTCCCACATGCTTTTATCTGTGCTTTTGTGTATGTTTATTTGCACAGGAAACTCATTACGCAAATCTCCCCAAAGCTATACGCAAATCCTTTTTAGAAAACCCCAAAAACAATTTTTTTTTTTCTCTTTGCCTGTCTTGCAGGCCTTCCGACTGCCTTTTGGGTCGCGTCCTTTCGGTTTTTTGTTGATTTCACATGCGAAAAAGTCCACACTAATGGCATTTGCCCCTCCCCCTCCCCATCCTGTTTGTCCTCATCCCCCCTGGAGCATGTTCACATCAATAAATATTAAAGTAAACATTAAACCTTTTGATCTACATCAATTTCTTTCATTCTTTCTGCTGTGCTGGGCTCAAATAAAGAAAGCCGAAATGTAATCAAATAAAAATATATAAAAATCAAAAAGAAACTTGTTATTAACCTGCAGGATGAATATTCATACATTTATTTCTCTCTCTGCCTTCCATGCTGTTTGATAACCCTGAGGGCAACAGCATGTAGATGATGGGGATGATGGCAGGACTTTAAGGCAGCTCCGGTCTTCATTTCACGCATTTGTTTTAAATTTCCATCAGGCAGAGTTGCTCAGGTCTCCCACTCTCCCTCTCTCTCTCCCGCTCTCTCTCTCTCTCTCTGGTTTTAGATTTTTTACACATTTGTAGAAAGTTGATATTGAATTACTACAGCCAACTGCTGTGCTGGGCAGCAAAATATAATTGAAATATATAAAGCCAAAGGCCAAAGGTCGTGTGTGAAATTGAGGCTTTAAAAGCCTGGACTTTGACTCTGGAATTAGCCAAATCTTTTCTGAGGTTCTATTTTCTTGGGGGGATTAGGCCAAACGGTAAATGTTTGCCTTTGCGGTATTTGCATTTAAAACACGTAAACACACACACACGCACACACACAGAAGCCAGGCCATATCCCTCGAGTTGACCGGCAGACAACCCTAGCAGGTCGCACAGACTCCTCATACCGCAGGACCTTAATGAACGTGACAGATTTCCAAGGACTGCAGCTGTCTCTTGTTACCTATACAGTCACCTCTCGGGCTGCCGACCGCAGCAACCGCAAAAGACTTCTCGCCTAAGGTGTCCGGGCAAGAAAGCCGACCCTAAGAGCTCTTGGTGGGGGGGCTGGGGGGCTGCCAAAATAAATCTTGGCCTTATTCTGTATGCCTTGCATGTCTGCCAAATAGGGGGGCGGAAGGGGAGGCAGGGAGCGATGTAAAAGGCAAATAATTTAATTGAATTCTAATTACTGTTTTCGTCTCAAGTCAATTTAAATAACCGAATGTCCTGGCTGCCTTTTGGTCTATCCTATTGCCAGACTAACCTGGAAGCTTCAACATACTTTATCAGCTATTTTGCCAGACCTGATGGCCATTACAAATCAATTTGATCAAATCAACTGATTAAAATTCTTTTTGATTTCAATTATCAATTAAAATATTTAATATTCAGGTCCGGAAAATTTCAGGCGGTCAATTAACACCCCTTAAGGCATCTAGGCTAACCGATTTTCCTTGGAAAAATCATTCGGCAGCCAGGAAAATCCCTCAAAGGCTCCCAATCACCTGTTTACTTTAAGCTCTCTGTGGCCATCGGGGCAGCCTATGGCTCTAGCTCACAACTATTGCCTACTTTTAAGCGCTGGCTGCAATTCTATGTCATCGCTTAGGCAATTATCCCTGCCGATTGTGAGTTAATTTACCAGATTAGTGTATAGGAAATTCAATTATTAAAGAGGCCTAACAAAGAGTCTTTGGCATAGGCAGGCTGTGGAAGCCCTTTTGAGTCGCCATCAATGTATGCAAATCGACGACGTCGTCATGGCAAACTGATGAAACATAATTTCCTGTGCTAAATCAATTAGCCGGTTATTGTTATTTGCCAATTTGCAGCGCCAAGAAACCTCACTTTAACGTGTCAAAGGGATTAATTAAAAATCACCCATCGCGCCCCCCACCCCCCGTTACGCCCCCTTCGAGCCAGAGCAATGTCTTGGCAACAACAGCTCGGCTGGTGTCAATTACACAAGACTTCCAACGGTTTTTGACTCCTGACAGCCAGGCGCACATACCAAGGTACCTCGAAGACGGCACGAGGGTCGCCCCAACACTTGAGGGTGCCAGCTTTCTATGGCCTTTTTCATGGTCAAATGAATGTAAATATGATTTGCACTTTGCCATGTAAATTCAATTTATATTCATATTCATGCTCTCTCAGCTGGAGGGGGGCGGCTCTGGTTCTATTATTTGCTTGATTTATATAATGCACATCCTTGTGTGTTATTGCCTAAGCACTTACACGTAGATAAATGTACCGAGTTGTGTGTGTATGCGCAACCATATAAGTATGCTATGCTGGGATGAACTGAACTGAACTGAGCTGAGCTGAACGCCACTGAGTTGGTCAGTGGCGTGGGTTATAGGTGAAGGGGGGCTGGTGATCATCTAGTTGGCAATTCTATTTAGTTCTGCTTTCCTCAGTTAAGCTTTTCTCTAAGGATCTCAACTGCCTGGTGGATTAAATCGAATCAGATCAGCTGTCCCATGTCAATTAGCTCTGCTCTGTTCTGCTCTCTCAAAGGATGCCTCCGGGCCTGCTTAGCTGACCGCAGGTTCTTTGTTTTGCTCTTACATATCAAAAGAAACCCCATGGTGACGCCACTGCCACACACACACAGAGAGACACACGCGCATGTGAGCATTTCCTAGACATTTATGATGTTGAACTTGTGATGCCTTTTCGCTTTCAATTTGTCACGAGGTGTCCTCCCCCCACACCCTTGCCACTGCCACTCACACACACACACACACACACACTAAAACCTGCCACAAGAAAAGCAAAAATCTATAGTTGAAGGAAGGCAGAGATAGAGGGAGGGAGGGAGGAAGGAAGCTGGAGAGGAAGGTGGCAAGAAAAGTGTCAGAAGGAAAATCACGAAGAAGTGTGAATGCCAAAAGGAATCACAACCATTGCCAACCAATTTGATTGTCCTTCACACCCGCGTGTGTGTGTGTGTGTGTGTGTGTGTGCGTCGTCGTCGTCGATTGTATGAAATAAAATCATGAAAAATCTTTTATGAAGGCAAAAAACTCAGCCCGGAAAATGCAGAGAAAAGCATAATAAGATAGAAGAAGAGAAATGCACAGGCAGCGTCCTCATCCTCATTCAATTGCACAAATGTTTTATATGTATAATGCGAGGTCCTTGCCGGTGCCTGTTAGCAGCCACCCATCTAACCATAGAGTCCTTACACACGTGCTTGGTGGCTGCTGGCTCGTGGCTAGAGGCTAGAGGCTGGAGCCTCCTGGTTGCTGGCAAATTGGCATATTTATATGTATATAATTGTGGCACCAATTTCGCTCCCTTCCCTACCCCCCGCACCATCCAACGAATTGTCTTTGACACTTAAAAAAAAAACACTTTGTTGTTGTTGTTGTCATCTGGTGGGGCAGAGTGGCAGAGTCGGCCAGACGGCGAGACTCTGGCAGCGGAAGTCACTTAATTTCAGTTCATTTTCCGCGCTCACAATTCATATCCGCTTTACGCTTTAGCATTCGGCAAATGGGATTCCTGTCCTGGCCTCTGCTGTCCTGACCTCTGTCCTGTGCTCTCGCTGCCTGGCTGCTGTCTCTCTGGCTGCTGCCATGTGAATTTGGATTTGGATTTGGAGCTTTGATTGTGCAGGCAACTCTTGGTGTCTGTAGGTGGTTTATTCTAGGGTTTTTTTCTCTGTCTGTCTGATGGGGTTTCGTCCTTGTTCTGATGCTGCTGCTGCTGCTGCTGCGTGACACGACTGCGGAGCCCAAGGGAAACTGACTGACTGGGTTGCCCTCAGCTTAACATGCTTTCATCTGGCCATAATGATAACCATGTGGCATCGACACTACTAAATGCAGACAAATTTTACTGCCAGGATCACAACCACGGACATGGAAGGGGGCGCAGGCAGGCACGGGCAGCATAGAGACATCAACAGAAACTTATTTGTTCAATATTTACATTAATGTGCCGCCACTTTCCCAGCCAGACACTTACCATAAGCTGCTGCTGCTGCTGCTGCCTGGATGGTCTGAATGGTCTGCTAAGGATGCCCACCAACTGGCAACTGCCAACTGGCAACTGGCGAAACGAAAGGCGAAGAAATGAAAAAAAATTGACTACAATTTACAGAATGTTGCCAACCTAATGAAAATACAAATTACTTCCGCACATTGGCACGTTCCAGCCAATACATACAGAGAGACAGACAGACAGACAGACACCCCGACAGACAGACAGGCACAGACGTAATCATATATGAAAGCATAAACAGCTTTAACACTGGGAAAAAATCGTTGGATTGAATGGATTTATTCAATGTTTTCTCTGGTTCTCGATCTAAAACTGCCTTAAGCCCAACGAGCATCGAAAGCACTGATTTCTTGCAGTGTATTTATGCTTTACTCATGTGTTTTTCAAACCATAAACCCATACAAATGCAATTATTCGATTTCCTGCTAATATTTACGCTACCCAACCCCACAGATTCTGCCTTTGTTCGGTCTTTAAATAAATAAAATTTATAGAAATTAATGCAGCCTCAGCGTAGGACAGCAGAGGACAGCAGAGGACGTCAGCAAACCAAATTCAACTTGAATTCTCTTGTCAATAAATAAAAAATTCTTTGTCTAACGATTTGATCTGCTCATCTCTGTACTTTTGCAGGTGAAGAAGCCCGATGGGTGTGTGTCAGGCCAGACAGGATAAAGAAGCGAAATTAAACGAAAACAACTTAATTGTACAAGGAGGAAGGCAGACCTCAGACCTCAGCCCGCAGCCCTCAGTCTTCAACCTTCAGACGACAGCAAGGAGGAGTCAGCGGAGTCAGAGCTTTGGTAAGCAGCGTAGCTTCATCTTATAATTTAACGCACTTCCGTTTCCGGCTGCATGTGTGTGTGTGTAGGTGGGTGGGTGAGTGGGTGGCTAATGGCAATGAGCTTGCCACAGGGCGTGCGGTGTGAATGTGTATGGCAGGCTGGCTGGCAGGATGAGGGGAGCTGGAGGCGAAGAGTCCTGGCGCAAAATGTCATGCGGTTCGGTTACCAAAATGCGTTATAAAAATGTTATTATCACACCATTATGACACTTCCAGATGCTTATTATGATGAAGATAAAGATTCCACCTTTGTACACACACACACACACCCCCCCACCCCACACACACACACACAAACACCTGTGTAAGGCAGAAGCCAAGTGTTGGACGAAGAAAACGTAGCGAAAAGCAGCTGAAAAGAAGCAGCAAAGAAAAGGCAAAGAAAGTGGAAAGAAAAAGGCAATGATAGTCAACGTCTTTGCTGAAATAGAGCAGGAAATACAACAAGAGGGAGGGAGTATGGAAGGAAGGGATGGAAGGGAAGCTGGCTGCCATAATAAAACGAGGAAACGACAAAACGACGACTCGATGGTTGGGCACGGCAGAGCAGGGCAAAGGCGAGGGCGAGAGCGAGAGCTGGCACAATGCAACGCCTTGGCATTGTGTTGGCAAGCCGGTCATGCAAATTGCATGGAAGGCATCTCCTGGCAGCTCCTGGGCTTGTTCACTTTGAATTTGAATTGCACGCACCTGACAACCGAAACTGTCATAAATTTATTTTCATTTCGTTTATAATCGTGTAAATGTGATTTTTATGTTCTTCGCCAGGCCGCCGTCGCTGCCAGCTCTTCATATCCATATCCATATTCATAAGCATATTCTCAGGTAGACAGAGAGGTCCTGGGCTATCCTTGCCCTGTACTGTCTGCCCTGCCCTGCCCTGCCCTGCCTGGGCTGAGTTATTTGACTGTTTGGTGTAGAAAATCATCAGCTCAGCCAACTGGTTGGAGCTATTCAAGGCTGATTGAGTCGCTGTGATCTCTGACTAACCAGGGAGCAGCGCCCAGGACCCAAGGACCTGCGTATTTAATTACAAAAGTCAACACAATGAATGAAATTTAAATGCCCAACTAATTGTGCAGGCAAAGGACCGTCGTCCAGTTGGACTAACAACTATATATTGTTCAATCAAGTGTCCTGTTCCTGGCCACACAGACTATGAATTTATGATAATAGGTGAAGCCACACACACACACTCACACAGACAATGGCTGGCTGACCAGAAGGCACCAAATGGCGTACGAAACACAGTTGCAATTGACAGAATCCTAGGCTCCACAGTCACCAGTAGCCAGTTAACTTGGAATCTCCAACTGTCTGGGTTGCCTGACTGCCTGAGTGTCTGCCTAACTGGTTGGTTGGTTGGTTGGTTGGGTGTGTTGGGGTGTCCTTTGGTCCATTTTGGCAGTGTCTGGTGTCTGGTGTCTTTATCAAATTGCACAACTAACGGATGTTGTGTTTCAATTTCGAAAACACTCAAAGGAAACTGGCAACACAATTGCCAAGTCTTCAGCTGCCCCATTCAATGGTCTCTGGCTGGTCGGCAGCTTCAATTCCGATGCGGACGCCACCAGGGCTAACAAGATAACAGGGAAGTCGCCACTCTGTGCATGTGTGCGTGTGTGTGAGTGTGTGGAAAACTGTTGCTTGCATAAAGAAAACTAATAGATGAGATTTTCCTAGCAACGGCCCTGTCGACTCTGGCAGGCAGGGAAATTATAAAATTTTTCCAACCTTTTACAGGCAGCTGGAAGGGCCGAATGCAGTTGTTTTAGCCCTGACGGGTGCTGCAAATGCCGCCATTAAAATCTCAAAACCAACGAGGCTATCAATTTAGGCATTTTAAGGGGCCAACAGGACTCCCAGATCTGCCCGATGGCAGTGGAGTCTCATCAATGTGCTGTCAGCCTTTGTGAGTTTGATTTCCCTGGCATTGCTGGGGCTTTTCATTTAACTCATTCTTTCACCTAATTGAGGAGAATTTGATTAGCAACGTGGCTGAGACACTAAAAGTATCCTTACATCCTTCAGCTTCGCATTGAAATGTATTTTTCTATACATTTTTCCTTCCCTTTTGTTACATAAAAAGCATTTGGCAGGAGGCAGAAGGCAGGTGGGGGGCAGCTCTTGACATGTGTGGATTTGTACTCGACGTCACAGACAGACCTTTGGCTCAGCATACTCACCTGGTAGGTATCCTCCAACCTGCCCCATTCCATGGCCATGGCAAGCTGTCTGTTTCGCTTGTTGCCATTCCGTCTAATTCAAGCTCAATGCGTTTACAGTTCAGTTACTTAAAGCCGATTTAATGTAATCCAAGCAATTTTCCTTTCATACCCCCAGCAAGGATTCGCTCTCTCTGTGTGTGTGTGTGTGTGTGTGTGTGTGTGCCTGAGTGGTAAGCATTAGACGCCATTGAGTGGAGTTGTAACTGCTCCTTGCTGGATGGTCGTGTTACCTCTTCATGCTCGAATAACTGAGAGCCAAGCAGTGCCTGACAGTCAGGCTTGGCTTACCGCCCGCCACTTATTTTCGATCAACTGACTACAAGGACTTCTGGAGGAGCCAGAAACACTGTGGCCACCAATTCAAAAGGGCTTTGCTAAAGGCCTCTATGCCCAGTCCAACAGGTGTCTGGTGAAATGAGCAAGGAAAAACCTGTGGAAATTATTGAAAAAGATTTCCTCTGGTTTCCTCACAGCAAAACTTGTCAATTCTAAGCATCCACTCTGCTAACAACACATCAAGTATACGCCAAGGGGGTCGGGCCGGGGGCAGGGGGCGGGGCAAGCATTTAAGTAAAACGCTTGTGAAATTTGCTCTAATAAACATAAAAACCAAGTGAAATTTGTTTGCGGTAAAAGTTTTGCCACTAAAAATTAGTTAAAAGTCCAATAAAAACTACTGCAAACAAAATGTGTTGAAGCGGCAGCAGCTGCTGCTGCTGCTCCAAGCTCCAAGCTCCAAGCTGGCTAACTGAGATTTTTCCTCCATTCGGCTCAGCTTGTTGCACCTCGTTAAAAATGAAACCAGTTGGCCCAGCCTCTCTCTCCTCTCCTCTCCCTGCTTTCTGCTGCTTATTTTTTTGCGCAAAATTACTTTTATAAACATTTGATATTAAGTGAGTCGCTTACCAAAAAGTTGCCTCCAACTCAGCCTTCTTCTCAGCCTCCGTCTCCCTGGGATAACTTTCCTCTAGCAACTGCAACATATTTAATGCATAAAGCTATTTATACTTGGATTATGTTCTGTGTGGCATGTATCCTGGCTGTTTTGCGGTTGCTGCTTAAGCTCAGTTTAATAAACTTCAGTTTGGCAAAAGTTTTTAATCACCTCGCCGAAAATGCTCGTCAAACATGTCGTTGGCGAAACATTTTTAAGCCGCTTCAAGGCAAATCAACACAGGAAATTTCCATGCAGTTCGCTGTCGCTTTCCTTATGTCCTGTACTGGAAAGATTTGGTTGGTTAAATAGGCAGCCTGCTGCGTCGATCCTTGATACTGAACATCAGCCAGATCAGATACCTCTTAGACAGCCTTGATCTGGTTAAACCAATTGATGTGGTTGAGCGACACTTGGCGGCTTCTTTTCCTCCCAAATTTATTGAATTTTCCAAGTGGAAACAGCATACAAGTTTGCCTTCTTTGATTGCGATAAACTTGCATTATTTTTCCACATTAGTTGGGCCAACTCAAAGGGTCTAAGCGCTCAGTGAGTGGAGACAACCTGCGCTTGTAATTTCTAAATAAAGTTAATCAATATTAAACCGACTTGACTTTTGGTTGGAGGTGTCCGCCAACCACCAACAGGGTCCTGCTATTATATCGTTACCTGTACAGCCAATTACCCCGCAAGGACAATGTGGTAGAGGCGATGGGTGGTGTCTGGGAGGTTGGACAGCTGGGTGAGTCGAAGGAGAAGGACTAAAAGACTTAAGCTAAAGACAGGCAGGCGGTTGGCTTTTCATAGTTGCTAGCAATTGCATTATTCCTGCTGCTTCGGCTGCTGCTGCTGCTGCTGCTGTTGGCCATTCGAGGCGGTCTTGGCCTGGCAGTCGAGGTGACCGGAGACAGGGTTGGCAGGCCAACAAAGAGGCGACAAAGCACAGAAGCTATTTATTTGCCAGCTAGAAGAAAAACATCGTTAGTGATGCGAACGTGTTGGCTGTTGACCTGAAGAGGCCAACGAACTGTATCAGCTCTACACCGATCTCCAAGCTGCTCTGGCTAGGCCTGGGGATAAACCACAAAGAATCGGGAGGCCTTAGGGCATCAACTCTTTTCCTTGTAGGAAATTCCCTCCTTAATATAGGCGGTATAACCTCCACGTGACACGACACGACCCGCTGTTGATACGACTAAGAAAGTCTCAGGTTGCCCAACAAAATGTTCTTCAATTACAGAGAGTTTTTGAGGCGGCAGGCGGCAGGCAGCAGTTATAGTTACCCGTCCATGGACCGCTGCTAAAATGAAATGTGGCAGGTAATTAAGCTGGCGCAATTGCTAAATTATTGCAACTTTATAGCCAGCCAAGCGCCCCCCTCAACCAGACGAGACTGCGACGCTCGAGTTAATGAGATGTTAAAATGGAATCTCTGCCTGCCAGCCAGCTCACCCACGTCTTTGCCTTGTTTGTCTTGACTGGTTTTTGTTGACTGGTTCTTGTTATTGAGGCTGCCCCCCCTCAGCAGCAGCCTGTGCCGTCTGTGCTGTCTACACCTGGGCTGCCCTAATGACGAACGAAACCATTATTAATATGCGTGGGAGATAAGACCGAGCTGAGGACCCAGGACGCCCGTGCAGGCGGCAGTTTCTACAATTTAAATGTTTCGCAATTGCTAAAGCCGTAGAAACACATGAGCTTGGGCAGCTTGAATACCCTGAAGTGGCCCTCTGGCCTGGCAACCTTGCGGGGCCATTTTTATTGAAATTTCTTTAGCTTAAACATCAATTTCCTTTCGCTCTATTAATAATCCTTGTTTGATGCTGGATTGGACCCTGCACAGTGTGCTTTACAGGGCATAACAAATGCGTATTATAAAGCCTTTACCGTTAGTTACATGCAAATTGCGGCCGCCAACGGCATAAACAGGCAGAGCGCGATAAACTGGAACTAATTTGGCCACAACCACGAGTCCACAGGGCCGCACACAGGAGTGTGTGTTACCCTCTCAGCTCAGCGGGCGCAAGAACACAGGGACATGGACATGAGCAGAGCCATTGAGGGTCTACTCAAGTGTGTGAGCGCGCAATTAATGCGCCAGCGGCCCCGGCAGGATATTGTCAGGCTCATTTGCCTACTACCAAACGCTGAGGGGGGGTGGGGGGTTGGAGGGTAAAGAGTTGAGCTTAGCTGAGGAAATGTATGGGAACTGGTTACCTTGGTTTATCTGGATTTTTATGCCCTTTCAGCTGCATCTCAGAGGTAACATCAGTTGAGTCCTTGAATGGTGGCAGCCACATCGTCATCAGCAATCAATAAATGACCAAAAAGACACTCAAGACGCCACCTTCAGAGCTGTTAACTTGCCTGCTCCCTTTGACAAGTTGTCCAGTCTAGTGACGAAAGTTTCAATTACGCACCTCATGCTGCTGCTGCTGCTGCTGCTGCTGCTGCTGCTGCTGCTGCTGTGTGGAGTTGTAGGTGTGTCGAGGCTCGTCACACTGGTGTTATTGCTTCTAGACGTTGTCATGCATGCATTAATGCGTCTGTCCGACAACTTTAATCCTGTGGAAAATTGTTGTACTCAGTGCCGGACACGAATCAACATGGACCAACTCATCACGTCACTGCCTCACTGCGTCACAACGTCACAGTATCTATAGGTGTCTCCGTGTGTCTCCATGTGTGTGTGTGTGGTGTTTGTAGAGTACCGCCTCCGACGTCACCCGCCTACCTTGTGTCAACAATATCAAAAGCTGCCCATGGTGCGCCCTCTAGCTTTGACACAGACTGATTGCCTGCTGTGCCTCCATGGCCTCGACCAGGCAACGCCTACCTACCGCCTTACCCACCTCTGTCATTGCCGTTGGACGTTTATCAACTGGTCCAGCCACACACACACACACACCTGTATAAATATGTGAAAAATCTGTGAAAGCGGCCAAAGCGAAAGCCAGAGGCAAAGCCAATGCGAATTCAACCCCACATGGCCAATTGTCCTGTCCCATTGTCATCAAAAGTGAGCCAACTTGTTGGTGTTAACACCTTCTATCGCAACATGCAAAAGGCGTACAGACGCACACACACACACACACACACACACACGCACACATGGACACTGAGTTTACAGACAGCAAAAAACGCTGGAGCAACAGGAACAAAACTTGTCCTTCAACTGTTCGCAGATCTAACTAATTTATGTGTGTGTTGGTGTCGGCCATCATGGCTTTGGCTTTTTATTTTTGGCCAACCGAAATCAAAATGCACTAAATTATACACAGGACACGGGCCGAACGGAGCAAGTCAACAGCAACAGCAGGGAACACAGCTTCCTCTCTCTTTTCTCCTTTCAGTGTTCAGTGTGACGCAGTCAGCCGAGGCAGGTGGGCAAAGACGTCATTCCATGTGCGATTGTTACGCTCTCTGGTGGTCCAAAGATGGTTATGCAATGCTTAAGCCATAAGGCAGCTAAATGACGACTGTTGGAAGGTTGTGTCACATTCATAGATATAAAAATCCGAAAGGAAATTCAACAGCCTTGCAATTCCTTGACAGGGAAGGCAAAGGAAGGGAACAAGGCAATGCAGCTGGGAGCTCTGTGAAGCCACAAAATTAATTATGATTTGATGCTGCTGCTGCTGCTGGTGAGGAGTTTGTGTTTCAAGTTTAAGAATCATATTATGGCCACAGCCAGAACCAGAGCCAGGACCAAGACCAGGACCAGGACCAGCAACAAGGCAAGACGACGCCACAGACTGACTAATGGGGCAATGGGCAATGGGCAATGGCTCCAGCCCGGAGCAGACCAGACCAGACCAGACCAGAGCAGACACATTGTCTGAGCATTGGTTGTTCGTGGTTTTTAATTTGCCTTATCTCCGGGCTCAAGCCTGGTCTGTGGTTCTCGCTCTCCTGCACACTCCTGTGTGCTTAATTTATAACTGAAACAGGTCGAAGTAAATTATTTTTGTCAGGTTAATTGGAATTTTGCCCAGAGACATCAGTGCCTGGCCGTGATTATGTGCGCTTTTTACAATTAAGCGAATATATGCAACTGCCTCTCTGCCTTTTCTTCCTCTTCTCCTTCTTCTTCTTCTTCTCCTTTGTCTAATTTTTTCCTTTGTCCTTGCTGGACATTTATTTTAACTTCTTCAAGAACAACAACTCAAACCCACGAATTGTTTAACCAAAAAAACAACATTTTTTCTTAGCATACTTTTGGGGGGGGGGGACGGGACTTCAAAAGGAAGTTTTTTTATGCTTCTTTTGAGTTGGAATTTTCTCCTCTAGCTAAGTGCAATTTTCCTCCTTTTTTTTTGGGTCAAAGCAGCAAGTATTTGGCTTGATTTGCATATTAATGATTTTTATAACGACTTGAGGGGTCTAGATTTTTCTCACCTGGAAGCAGGTAGGCCAAGTTGCTCACCCAGACAGCCTGACGCTCAATAGATGTCAACTACACAGCCAGGTTTAAGCAATTAAAATCGGGTTTTCTTAAGCTAAAGGTTGTATGTGATTGATCAGCTTGGATTTTGTGGGTTTTTCTGTAAGTTTGCAGATTTTTTTGAGTGGTGAGTGAAACATGTTTCATGATTAACAGCGGTTTATTTGGGGCTTCATTTGTCCTTAGCGGGGTCAACAGTCTGTTCAGCCTGCAAATAGGAAATTTTAGTTTTACAGCTTGAGAAGCATTTTTTGTGGCTGGTTTTTCCAGCTCTTAAAATCACCAGCAGGCAGCTGCATTAAAATTTTCTCCTTTTTCCAACTGTTGCAGCTACAATTATGTTTGTAATTCTATATTTTCTGTGTGTTTGTGTGTCGCTGTCTGTGTCTGTCTGTGTGTTATTTGTCATTTGGGATCGTCAGCCAGGTTCGTGGTCAACATTATTTAATTTGGGTTCCCCTGTCTCTGCTGTCTGCCTTTTGCTTTCCTCTGTTGTGTTTTTCTCCTGTTTTTTTCCCTTTGCAGCTTTCAACTTTCTAGTGTTGCTGCTTCCGTTGCACCAATACAAACACACACACAGACACACATCCCACCCCATCTATATGTATAAATATTAATCGAAGTTTCCGGTATTTAGCAGCAGCAGCAGCAGCTCTGCCAACGAATTTTCCCTCGATTCTCCATTGTTATTTGTTAGTGTTTAGCTTCCTTCGTTTCCTCTTTGACTTTTCAGTTTGTGTGTGTGTGTGTGTGTGTGAGTCCTTTAGCTGGTGTCCCTGAGCTAAGTGTTTTATTACTTTATAAAAGTAATTGACTCTGGCAGCGATAACGTTAATGATAAACTCATTTGACAAATAAGTTTCTTGATATTTCATTTTATAGATTCTTCTGGCCACTTCAGCTGGAAAATTAATTGCCGACCGCCGATTCGGAGCGGGATAAAGCCGTGAATTAAACGCCAAATATAATTGCCCAGGTGAGGTAATTTACTCAGGATATTTGTGGATCCAGGATTCCATGTAATTGATGTGGATTTCAATGATAAAAAACCCATTGAATGTACAGCGAGACAGGAATTAAGTAGATAATGCAGCTCAAGTGCCTAGTGGCAGGCTAAACAGCTTTAAAGCTAAAGATTTCATCAAATATTTCAGTAGCCAATCGGCCATTGAAGAGGCGAAATATTTTCCTAGTTGCCCATATAAGTATGCTATACAAATGTCATCTGATGGCTTCAGTGGACTCCAAATAGCTTCGCTCAGCGGCGGCCACGTCTTGTTGTTCTTTACAAAGGAAAAACCCCATCTAATGTAGCCGGGAGAATCTTGATATTTTTTTTTTTAATATTTTAATAATTTTTCTTCTATGGAGGCAATAACTTCAGGACTTCAGGACACACACAACGCCCCACACTTTGCATTTATCTCAGCCTAATTGTAGGCAAATATTTCTGGCTGTTTGGCATTCTATTGGCCATAGGTCGACCGAATGGCTGTCTGTGTTGCGAAATGTTTTACAAAAACCATCGAAAATCTTCAAGGAGCAACAGGAAACTTTGCGCCACCAGGGCTATGGGCTATGGGTCAAGGGAAAAAGTTTTCTTGTTCCCCCAAAAACTTTTGGGCAGGCGGCAAAAACTTTCTACAATGTCTCAATGCAGGGGGCGTGGTGGGAAGGTAAACAGCAAGGATTCCTGTTGCTGTACATTTCAGGGCAGGAAATTGAACTTCCCTGCACTTTGTTTTTAACATCAATTAAGTTGAATTTATTGATTGTCAAATGCTTAATAAAAACAACAAGTTGTGGCTGCCAGAGGCTGCCAGTTGCCCGTTGCCCGTTGCCTGCTGTCGGCTTGAGACTTCGACCCACTGTATTGCTATGAAGATTGAGGAGCTGCCCACCTGCTCTGGACCTTCCTCCTGCCTCCTTTGATATACAGGACAATAGAATGTTTCATCTTGTCAGCCTTTTCCAATTTCCATGATTATGCTACAACAGTGGCGGCTCAAGGAAACCTTTTCCAAGGGGGCAATGCAGACGTCTAAAGCCAGGAAACTTTCCACGCGTTGATCTCCCTCTGGAGGCCATTGTCATGGCTTCCAAATGGGTTTAAGGCATAATTATTTTATCCATAGATTTGCATTTATCTAGCCCCCCTCTAGGACGCCTCTGGTCGTTGCCTTCATATCGTTTCTTCTACTAAACTAATTCAATATTTGACTGAGCTTAGTCGGACCCACATATCCCTGCAAAGAGTTACGCAATTGTTATAGAGAATCCCCATGTACAGTGATCTGTATGGGAACCAGCGACCCCCTTACCGCCCCCCTGGAGCGCTCCTTACCCTACCTGATGGCCGCCCTGCTTTTGTTGCTTACACGGGGCCACAACAGATAAATGTTGCAATGCCTGGGAGCTCAGCTCAGCTCAGTTCAGCTCAGTTTCGGTTTCAGTAGCTCGGCAAGGGCAGGTGAACTGGGCTGGGGGACTGGGGGGAGGCAACTGCCACGTATTTTGTTAGTCCAACAGCAACACACACACACACACACACACACACACACACAGAGGCAGTGAGACAGACTGCGAGACAGTTTTTATTGCCATATGCTGGGTCCATTGATTCCATTCGCTTTACCCAGCTCCTAGCTGCCCCCCCTCTGTCCCTCCGTCTCTCTGTCTCATAGAGTCGCATAAAAACGGTAAAAATGCCTCAATTTTGCTTTTTACAGGCCACGACCAGGGCCAGGGACAGCAGGGACAGCAGAGCCGGGCAGGACAGGACCAGGGCTAGAGCTGAAGCCGAAGCTGGGACTGTGGCCATGGACCAGTCAGCCAAACAGATCCAAATCGACATCTACAAGTGGACATTGCGCCACATTTCTCTCGGTCTATTTTAGTCCTTTTTGTCTGTTGCCTGTTGGTTGCCTGTTGGCTGGCTGCCTGCCTGCCTAGCCACCCTCGTGCTCGTCTTGTTTCCATTTTTGTGCGCCAGTTGATATTTATGATTATGTTTTGGGCTATTGAGCTTGGCCCGTCGCTATCAATGGCTCAACCCACCAGCCAACCAACCAGCCAACCAACCAACCAGCAAAAGTCAGTGTTGCAAAGTCTCAAATAAATGTTTTTCATAATCAATTTGAATGCCATAAGGCAACCCCGGAGACAACAGGGAAAGGAGAATATTCTATAAAATCAATTCCAGCTTGATTAGAAGCCTTTAGACTAGCCTGACAGCTATATGGTGTAGTGTTGGCTGCTACAAGGGTCTGTAAGCTTTGAGCTTCATCAAATGGCTGTAAAATAAAAACTTAAAAAAAATAATAAAAACATCAAAATAATGGGATTTTAGCTAGCAAATCTATGAGGAGATTGAGGATTTTGGTATTTTTTGGCTACAAATATTGTTTCAAAGCCAGCATAACATGGCTGCTGTGTTTACGCGTGTGTGTGTGTGTGTGTGTGTGTGTAGCCAGCCCACAGGTCAACCATGGGAGATTTATGTCGTCTGTGCGTCCGCAGCCACAACAACAACAACAGCAAATGAAAAATAAAAATAAACAAAAAAATACCAAAACCAAGTAGACAAACAACAACAGCAAAAAAAGGCGAAAAAAGGCAAAAAAAAGCAGTAAAAAATCGAGAAAAAAAAAACAAAATGATGAATTTCCATACTTTCACGCTTCGAATGTTTTTGGCTGCGGACTGACACTGACTAGTTCACCGCCTGGCTGACTGGGCGCTATGCAAACAGCAGCAAACCAAGGTGCGTGGCCGTGGCAGCGCTGCCAACGTCATTGCCACGCAGCGGGTAGCATAGCAGCCAGCATCAGAAACAGACCCCACAGAAGAAGTAGGGAAAAGAGAAAAAAATCCCCCAAAATGCCACCACCACCACCACCACCACCAGCAGCACCATTGTATTGTGTTTCCTTGTGGGTAGTAGATTTCCCCGCCGGCACGAGGCGCGGCTCGTGACAGTGATTTTATGTAGCCGATCGTTTGGCCCGTGTATTAGGAGGGGAAACGTGTGCCGAAGTTGTTGTCGTGTTATGCACGAAGCTACTGCTGCTGCTGCTGCTGCGACGGCAGCAGCGTTTACTGCACTCTCTCACACTCACACTCTCGCACAGCAGTGTGCAGCACAGGCCAAGCTTCGTGGCTTACATTCTCCGCTCGCAGCGTCATCGTGCCTGCCTGGTCGTCGTCGTCATCAACGTCGTTGCTGCTTGTTGCTTGTTTGGGGTTGAAATGGCATTGGCAATGCGACGCTTTAGACTTGGCTTCGTGTGTTGGGTGTGTGTGTGTGTGTGTGTGTGTGTGTGGCCGGCAACAACAACACAAAAAGTTTTCATTCTGAATGAAAAACATTTGTTGGTCTCATTCGACTCGTGACGTTCAAAGCGGAAGTACACGCAGCCAACACCTAAGCGGGACTTTCCGTTTCACTGTTACTGCTACTCTAGGCTCTGTAGTTTCGCTCTGTTGGCCGATATTGCCGTCGTGATTTACACATCTAAAAAACCAAATTTTTTTTTATACAATTTTTCTATATAAAAATCTGTTTTTTTTTTGTTTGTTAATTATAAAAAACAATTTTTTTTACAAGTGTTTGCTGCTGTGCGTGTGGCTCACTGCCCACTTCCCACTTTCCACTTCTGATTGTGCACAGACCGACAAATAAGAAGCGTCAATCTGCCATATGTTAGACGGAAAACGGTAAAACAAACGGAAAAGCCAACAAACTGAGATCGAATTGTGGAGCAAAAGCAGTGAAAAGCAACCAACCAACCAACTATTTGACACTTGCGGTGCCCGGGTAAGTGTTGAACAATTTTACAATTTACTAACCCCCCACTGCCTAGTGCCCTCACGCTGCCACATATGCCAAATGCGGCAGGCCGCAGTCACACTAATTGACTGCAAAATCCCCAAAACTGTAAGTGACCCGCAACCCGCAACTCGCAACCCTGCTGGTAAAACGTTTTGATGACAACGTAACGGTAATGGTAACGGTAACGGTAACAGGTGGCCATGTTCTTCCCCAACCCCAGGGCGCCTTAGGGCTCCCGGCCATGTCGTGTCAAAAAAGTTTCACTTGCGGTTGTGTTGCGGGGCACGTTGTGTTTGACACATTTCGGTTAGCATCTTCTAATCAATTATGCCAGCCATTTTAGCCACATTTAACACTAAATTTCTCCAGTTCGACAGAGGGGGGGGCAGTGGGGAGGCGGTCAGGGGGAGGGCTATGTCATGTTACCTTAATTAATTCTAGGATTAAGTTTCCAAAAATGTCATTTCGTAGTTATTTTATTTAAAAACCCCAAAAGTCTTTAGATTTTTTGGTTTTTATGGAAAAGACTTAAAAAATTCTTTGTTTTAAGTGAGGAAAATGCTTTTCTCGTCTCTAGAAGTCGTGTCGAAAGAGATTTTTAGTATTTTTCCAACCATATAGATGGGTTATAGGTCAAACGGTCACACTAAATAGTTAAAAGAACGAGCGAAAGGCAAGTAAATTGAACTAGTTCATGCTCAAACGATCCACTTACAGTCCAAATTACAAACTGATTTTCCTCATGTAAATGGAAGGTCAAACGGTCACACTAAATAGTTAAAACAAAGAGCGCGAAGCTCCTTAAACCACCCAGTTGAGTCAATTTTAGAAGCTGATTTTCCTCATCTGAATACATTTCCTCAACTTGGGGGCATCAATTCCCTCTACGTCTTGGATATTTCATTTATTAAATGTTGTTCACTTCATTGATCCATGTAACCCGTTGTGTTTCATCCTCTTTACATCAATTGGCCTTTTCCCTTGACTCGTCCGCCGCCATATTGATCTATGTGGAGCCGTAAAGGATGCTTTTCAAATCTCTGTAGAGTCTTTAAACTGACTCCGCCCGGCTTAAAAGCCCTGAGTTAACGTTGTCTGCTCACTTATGCACGTATCCAAAGCTCCATGGTGCCTGGGTGTGTGTGTGTGTGTGTGCCTGGGTGTGTGTGCAGATTCTTTTGGTCTGTGTTCTCAGGCAAATGCAAATTGCTCACTTAAGTTAATCCCCAAGCAAATGTTGAAATGTCAGCGCCATTTCCAACGGGGGGGAGTTGAGCCAAATGGTTGGAATTTTTCGACAAGCCACCTCGGCGACCTTCTCTTTTCTCTTCATTAAACCACCAGACGCCGTTCGCTCTGTTCTGTTCTCTTCTGTTTTAATTTTATAATGATTTTTGAAGAGCGATTTGCATGACTTTTCCAAAGGAAAATACTTGGTTTATGTGAGGATTAAACGGGGAGAGAAATTCTACGATGATTTTTTTTTTTCTTAATTACAAATGAGAGATTACAAAACGGTTGACAGTTCACCAACTACTGGGCTACAAGGCTAGTGGACCTCGCCTGTGCGCCTGTTCGTCTCTTGCTGAGCTAATTTGCCTGCGCCAGGCAAGAAAGCGTCAAGCGCTTGGCCAACTAGAAGCCTTTTGCAGGCGTATAAATCAAATCTCTTATTATTGTACATAAACTGTCTCTTGGATAGAGATTTTTTTCATTTTCCATTGAGTTTTCCGTAATTAAACACCTAAATGGGCTCTGGGGATAGGTGAATGCCATAGAGCTCGGCGCGCTCATTGAGGTGACCTAGGCGGCTGCCATTGGATTCCCCCTATTTTGGGCAACCCAATCAATATAGTCAGTCCAATCCAATCAGCCAAGCGCAGTGAGCAACAATCATTGCAAGTCAGTCAGCTGTTGCATTTGAATGTTCAGTGTTGAATGTTTCGGCTGTTGAATGCTCGTGTCTCAGTTGGCATCTCTCCAATGCATATGGGATGGAGGCGACTACATTGACTCGTTCTTGCTATTGATGTACAATTAACTACGCGTTTGGCCAACCAGCGAACCAGACAGTTAGCCAGGCAGGCAGGCAGCAGGCAGGCAGTCAGTCAGACGGACAGACATCGTCATCCGGCCAAACGAACTGTATCTTTGTCCCACTGTCATGGTCTATTGCCAGCGAAATTCACTTTGGAGCACATTAAATTGCCATACATTTTTGTTTCTCTTGTTTTTGTTTTTCGTTTTTCGTTTCTTTTATTTTGTATTTTTCGTGTTTTGTTGCTTATAGAGAGTTAAGCATGACCAACTACGAGCGGCGTTTTGTTTAATGTGTGTAGCTGTGTGTGTGTGTGTGTGTGTGTGATGATTGTTTGAGAGTCTCATTGAGTCATTCATTGTCTTTCTGGGGTTACAATTTGACCCAGGTAACCAGGGGTTAAGCTGTCAATGCAAAACATCTATAAAGAAATCGCTAAACATTCGATTTAGCGATGAAAAGCTGTTAAACCCTTGCAGATTGCACTAATGATCACACATCCAGATCAATCTAACCAAGGCGAACTATTTGGCTATATTTTTATGGTTTAAATTAGTCCATTGAAGTTGAATTAAATCAACGAAAGAGTTGCCATCATCATAGAGAAACGTTGGGAGGATGAAAGCCATTCAAGTGTCGCATGTGTTTTCCCTTAGTCCAGAGGCCTCAAGTCCCTTGGATAACATTTCAATTAGCTTGGAGGAATAAAAGAACGAAGTTATATGTTGCATAGACAATTGATTTTTTAATGTCAACTTGATGTCTGTAGCTGTGATGTCGTGTGGTGTGGTGTGGTGTAGTGTGGGGACTGCTTGGAGCCACAATAGACACATCATCTGCATGTCAAACTCAAGGCAGTAGACTTCACCTGAAGAAGCTTTTGTTTAACTCGCTCTCTGTGTATGTGTGTGTGTTGGTTTGCTTGAGTGAATTGATACACCAGAGGACAGGACACGTACATCCAACCAAACAACCAACCAACCAGCCATCCATCCATCTATCTATGGGGTAGAAGGATGATGATGATGGTGATGGTGATGGCAGACATCATACAGACGACAAACGCAGACCGAGAGACAGATAAAAGTGGCGCATAAACAAAAGTTATGATAGACATTTTCGACTGTCAACGTAGCGACAAAACTTGTGGGCTATTGATACAACTGATAAAAAGCACAGCAGCAACAGCAACAACAGCAACAGCTACGGCGACAGCAGCAACAGCAACAGCAGCCAAAAGGCAGTCAGTTGTCGTTGACTTTGGCTTTAACGTTGGCGTCGACTTTGGCGGAAATGTGCGTGTTACAATAAACACACACACACACACACAGAGGAGACACACACACACACACAGAGACACTCACAATTCGATATACGATATACATAGATGGCGGCTGACTGATTCAACTAGTGGCTGTATGTCAACTTCCGCTTTAAGCCATTGCCTATGCGACTGTGTCTGTCTGTCTGTCTGCCTGTGTGTGTGTATGTGTGGGTGTGTGGGTGTGTGTGTTTGCCACAACAAAAGGGGTTTTTCACTGCATCCGTCGCCACATCCGCCCTGGCATCCGCTAGTCGTCTCTGGTCTCCTCCCCTCACTAATACTCTAACCATCGACACAGCCACAGTCAAGTGTCTGACTTTATCAAATGAAGTAGAATAAACTTTTCACCATTTCTGATGCTTTATAGCTGTGTGTGTGTGTGTGTGTGTGTCTCTCTACTCTCTAACAATACATCTCTTGTAGCTGATGATGATGATGATAATGAGGACGATGATGATGTTGTTCTTGTCTTAGAACCTTAGAGAGTAGAAAAAATTATTGTCAAACGATTTCTCAGGCTGTTAGCGGCAAAAATGGTTCTTTTAACCACTTCAGACATCCACAAGATTCTGAATTAAGCATTAAAAAATTATCTTTCCATTTAGTCAACCACTTGGATAGACGGTTACATCCTTGAACAATATGATGATCTTAATGGGTCATCAGAAGTGGCAAACAGCCACCAAAAAAGCAGGAAAATAGAGGAAATAAATGTATAAAAATAAAGGGAAATGAATTGGCATTTAGTGGGCAACGAAAAATATATTCAATCAATTAGTTGTCCTTCTGAGTGGTGGCTAAGGACTAATTGAGTTGTTTGCCAGTTGCGTTGCATTGCGTTAGAGTGCGTGGCTGGACACAAAGGATACAAAATTGTGCATATTGATGGTGGAGCAACATAATAAAGTTTGCTGCCAGCCAATTTGGAACTAATGCATGAGGCCCAGGACCAAAAGGATAACAACAGCAACAACAGTAACAACAGCAGCAGCAGGAGCAGGCGAGAGACAGAGAGGCAGAGCGACAGCCGTTGATTGAGTTGTCTGTCAGAGCGCATAAAAAGGACAACAGACCACTACAACGGCAGTTCATAAATCGAATTATTGCACACAGGACCACAATACATAGTTGGCCACACACACACACACACACACACACACCCACCCACATAGGCAGTGCAAAATAATGCAATTTAAAATGCATAATTAGATTAAAAATGATTCAAAGGCGGCTGCTTCTCTCTCTCTCCTGCCTTCCCTGTCTAACATCCTGTCGTGTCCTTCTAGTGAAAAATTTACAAAATTTACTTGCAACATTGGCGCTACACTGAGAAAAATCCTGCCATCAAAGGTCTTTAATGTTTTTCCGCATTTATTAATCGTTGAAAAAATTCTTCAAATTGCAATTGAAATTAAAATTAAAGAAAAATTAATGCAAATTAATGAAAATTAATTATTAAACTGGCAAGTGGGTATGGCAATAACCTTGGAGTCATCATTGTTATCCGAATCCCCCGAATCCTGGTCGAGACTCGGATAGGACATGCCGTAGAAATCATCCTTCTCCGACTTGATCGATATCTGATCCATGTTGGAATAGTTCATGTGGAAGAAGTCTGGCCGGGAGCTGCCGCCTGCACCAGATTCACTTGCATCCTCGGTTTTTATTTTGGAAAATTTTTTGGCTTCATCCTTTGACGATTCCTGCTTGGTCAAGTTCTTGGGCGCAGCTCTAGTGGCCACGGGCTGCTCTGTGGTCTTGTCAGTTGATTCGGTTGATGAACCAGCTGCTGTGTCCAGCTGAGCCGAGGCTGCAGCTTTGTCCGTGTTGGCCACCTCCTGATAGCCCTTGGCCTTTGCCGCCGACTCCAGTTGAAACTTTTGCATTTGCATCATCAGACGCGAGTTGGCATCCAGGTGGGAGTGACGAGCGCGTATGTGCTTGTCACGATCACCACGCTGGCGGAAGGATTTGGTGCAGAAGAAGCAGCTGTAGGGCTTCTCACCGGTGTGGATGCGCTGATGATTCTTCAAGGCATCGGCACGATAGAAACGCTTGCCGCACTCATCGCACTCGTAGCGTCGCTCGCCACGATGGATAAGACGATGCTGATAGAACACAGAGCCGGTGAGGAAGCGTTTGCCACACACTTGACAGTGATAGGGACGCTCGCCCGTGTGGCACTTGCGGATGTGATCATTGAGGTCAGGGCGAATAGTGAACTTTCGGCCGCAGCCCTGTTCAGTGCACACAAAGGGCTTCACACCTGAACAGAGGAAAGAGAAAATGAGAGTCGAGGAAAAAACACTTTAAAGAAGCTGGGAGATCACCTTGGTGGAAGCGGAGATGCTGCCAGAGGTGGCTGGACTGGGTATAGGATTTGCCACATATGTCGCAGAGATATTGACGCTGTCGCCAGCCGGGACCACTGGGCACCCCTGTGATGGTGCGCCAATCCCGCTCGCGTCGCTTCTTGTTCAGATGTTTCTCGTCGTTGTGCGGCTGGATCTGCTGGACCGATTCAAAGTTCACCTCGCAGAACTCACAGGGCAGCAAAAGCTTGTCCAGCCGACGACTCAGTCGAGGAAAGTAGTGGAAGCAGCTGTAGCTGTTGGAAGAGGCAAAAGGTTGTCTTATTGGCATGATCAAAGGGTCCTGGGACTCACCGATGCTCCTGCAACTGCTCCGAGTTGGCAAACTTCAGCTCACAGACATTGCAGACGAAATAGTGACTGAGAAAAATGTGTTTCTGCTTGAGATTCTCGCGCATGAAGACGCAATCGGACTGGAAGTGGACGCTGATCTCCTTGGACGTGTTCATGACCATTTGACAGGCGGTGCACTCGAAGCGGCGCTCCGGGTCATGGGTGGCCGAGTGGATCAGCAAGTAGGAAACGTCAGCGAAGATGAATTCACAAAACTCGCACTGCAGCACGCTGCTCAGTATGAGATTGCTGAAGGCATCCTCCTCACGCTCCGGGGTCTGCTGGAGCTCTTTAAGCAGTAGATTCAACTGTTGGTTGCCCTCCTTGATGGTCTGCTCCAGGTCCTGCTTGCTAGGCTCCCCCAGGGCCTTAGCTTTGAGTCTTAAACTCCTGGGCGTCTCCCTGATCAGTGTTGGCTGCATGAAATGCACACGGCTATGATCATTCGCTGCCCTGGAGTCGTAGAAGAGGCGACCACAGTAGTTGCACTTGATGACCACATGCAGGCCCGGCGAGGACAGGCTATTTGCCTTGGGTATGGAGTCCAGCGAGTGCTTGTCCATGTGCCGTGAGAGGCCCGATGGATGGACAAACTTGCGATCGCAGATGGGGCACTGGTTGGGTCCCTTGGTCGCTAGCTTGCCCTTGCCGCCCTTCTTCTCCGTGTCGTCGGGCAGATCGATCTTCATGTTCTCTTTGATGAAGCGGCGCCAGCGTATCTGGTTCTCCATGATCAGACGCTCGCTGGGCGGCTTGTTGGGCGGCGGCGGCTGCGGCGAGGCCTGTGCACGAACCTTCAGGATGGCAGGCGGCAGCTTGCCTTGCTTGCCAGAAGCCGCCGCCGCCGCGGTCTTCTGGGCTTTGTCCGCTATACAGACGTGACTTTGATAGGCCGGCATCTCGTAGAGGCCGCTGCAGTTGTGACACTTGATGATGCGACTGAATGGAGCCGGATGCAGCATGGAACGCTGAGGTGCTAGACAGGATATCACAAGTTACCCGACATGCCAAGCAAGGACTCTGGCGGCTTCTACTTACCACGAAAGACACTTTCCTCTGTGGTGATATTGGTGGCCGTCACTCCGGCCAGAAAGTCGCGGATTTTCATCTGCTCCGCCTCGGGATCAAAGTCCACCATGTTCTTGGACTTTTCCAGTATCTGCTTGAGGGCAGGATCGGCCAGGGTACGCTGCACGGCCTCCTCCATGGGTATGGGCATGGCAGGCATCATCTGCAAGGGTCCATGCATCCTCGCTGGCATGTGAACCTTGGCGGGCACTTGTGGTGGCGCCACTGGAGCCGGTGCCGTGGCCGACATGGTCTCAAAGAACTTGGACAGACCCTCGTGGCTGACTATATTGTCGGCATTGTCCTCCCCCACATTGGCAGCCAACACCGTGGCTATCGAAGGCAGCTCACTCATATCCTGAAGCTGCCATTCCGAATCTATTTGGATCTCGGCTATCAGCGATTCAGATATCTCAGGCTGTTGGGCCTGTCCTGGTGGCTTCCTCTCGTTCTCGTTGGGCACTTGGGATTCCGGCTTTACTTCAACCCGGTTTGCTTCCAGCCTCCTGTTGTATTTACGCAGGAAGTCAGCTGACGGAGAGTCCATTGGGGCCTTGAGATTTTCTGATTTATTTAAAAAAAAAATTTTTCTTTCCTTTCGAAAGGCGACGTGTTCGCTTGAAAGTCTCGTTAGCAAGTGTTGTCTGGGGATTCATGAAAATTCCTCTCTCATTACAGTTTGACAGGAAATTCACAGAGAAAATTGACAAAGGACTGAGGCACATTGATCGCTTGGGATCAGAGAGAGGTAAGTGAGGTTAGATAAGCAGATAAATTAATTGAATTGAGTTTTAAGAGCATCAAATGATTTTTAAATAAATTTTAAAGAATTTTCCCAAGACTTTTAGGTGTATTTATGACCCCAAGGCTAGGCAAATGAAATTCCCCCTGAGAGGCAAATGAAATTCCCAATTAGAGGATCCCACTAGGCCAGGATTTATGTTGTTCAGTTGGCAACCTCTATAGACTTCATCTATTTCTATTATATTGAGTTTCCATAACTAATTTACGATGCCAAAGTACCCACCTGCTGCTCTCCTGCTCTCCTGCCCTGAGCCTCTGCACAGCCCTACAGCTGCCTCTGCGAGAGGATAATTAAGTTGTTCTAATGGAAATGTTCATCAAAATTTACTTGCACAATAACATCATTAAAACGTAATAATAATATGCCGCAATCTGAGGCCGTCGTACACGGCATACAAAAGGTCTCAGTCTAAACATTAATCCAGGGCCGGTGGAGGGCCGGGGAACTCCCCATCCTCCTCGGTCGGCAGTTCAAATTGAAAGCCATGGCAACGGGAAGGGGAGTCAGAGAGAGAGAGAGCTAAGACGATACGCTAAGCAAATAACGCAGCAGCGCTACCTCCAATTTCACTGCGTTGATTTTGATATGTTTGACTAGCAGGCCGAAGGTACCGTGGGACCCAACCAGGACACCAAGACACCGTGCCCTGCTGCCTCCTGCCCGAGGCCAAGATAAGCAAATAACATAATAAAATCGCTGACGTTGGGGCTCCAACGAAAAGGAAAAAATGCAGGAAAAAAAAACATCAGAAATAAATAAAGCAGCGAAGACTACAAATTGGATTGCCGCAAAAACCAAAAGCGAAAATCTTTAAAGCGCATAACTAAGGCAGAGGAAAACAAGAAAAAATATTTTTTAAAAAATACAAGCAAAAAAAGTGGGAGAAAAAATTGAAAAATATTACAAAAATAATTGCGTTACGCTGACATTTTTCTTGTCAACGTTTACAGCCCAAAATGTGTGTGGGGGAGAACAAAAAACTCAATTTGTAATGTTTTTCTCTGGTTTTCTCTGCGTTTTTAAAAGGCTAAGACATTGAGAAGGCCAAATGAGTCCAGTCAAATGGGTGACCCGGTCAGAATGAAGTTCATTTCATCAAGGATGGCATGGGATTCCCCCAGGAGACCAATGATTACCCCAAGGAAATGTTCGGTTAGCATTTTTGATAAATTAGAAAAGCCAATTGGTTGCGTCCTCTTTGAAGGGAAATAAATTAAAGATTTTTGAAGAAAATTCATCTATTAAGCGGGCAGCTTAGTTTTAAGAGACTTAAGCCTGCCGCCAGGCACCTTAACTAGTTAAAACTACAAGGAAACAAAGTGCCAAGAGCTCTCTGGTTAGTTAGGGGTCGATGGGATGGACAGTGCTTCAGTGCTTCAGTGCTTCAGCTTATCCCTGATGCCAATGCCAGGATACTTCAAATATTCATGTGTGTGCGACTGTGTATGTGTGTACACAGAATGGTCATTATGCGGCCCTGCAGGGCTGGATGCACAAAGCTGGAATAAATTGTTATCACTTTACAAAATTGCTCATTAGCACGTGCTAATAGGGATCTAAGACTCCACTGTACACTCACACACACACACGCACACAAGCATATTTATAAATGCTCGACGGCTTTCCGGCCCTTTACAGAGCAACTGTCTCGCTTGGTTCCACCTCGACAGCCTGGTTCGGGGGGGGAGGGAGCTCAAGAAAGTGGAAAGATAAATACCCTGAAACCAAAAGTCGTCGTGTTTGAATCCGCAACAGAGTAAACCAAGGACCTGCCTACCACCCAACCACCCATCCATCCACCAGTCCAAGTTGGTTTCTTGCAAACAACATTTTCGGCTTCACTTTGAGTTGACTGTGGGGGGATGGTGGGTTGGTTGTTCCGTATCTGGATACGGGCTGTTAACAACATTCCTGCACCTTCTACTACCCCCCCTCTACCCATTGCTGGCTGTTGCCACTTCTCGCCTCGTTGACTACTTGACTTGTTGCCTGCTGCTGCCTGTTGTTGCCAGTCTGGCTGCCCCCCAGGAGCAGTAGCAGTAGCAGGAGCTGGAGCTGAAGCTCTGAACCTGTACGGCTTTTCATTTTACTGCCAAAAATGTTGGCATATTTGATTTTCATTTCCTGTTGCCGATGCTGCGGTTGCTGCCTGCTGGTTTCTCTGGGCTGCCTGGCTGCCTGGATGCCTTAGCCTTGTTGTTTATGCGCCTGCGGCTGCAATTCTCTTGCTTGGATACCGGGTTTTTTCCCTCGAACATTGGAAGCGTCAAGGCAAGGTGGCCAGCTGGGCAGATACTTGAAAACTGTTTTCAAAGTCAAACTACTTAAGGAGGCTGCATCGTCGCCATCATAATCTAATCGACTGGGTGTGGGTAATGGTTTTACATAGCCCCACCCCAGCCCCACCCCATATCCTCCAGGGACGCCACTAAGCATGATTAGTGCTGCCAGCTACCTTTGCTAGCCCTGTTACCTTAGCTGCCTGCTACCTCTGCTGCCTGCTACCTCTAGTGTCCGCTGCTACCTGCTTGTTACCTGCTGCCTCCTGCCTGCTGCTTCCTGGTAAAGATGGAGGCGGCACCGGAAGGAACGCTGTACATTTAAAAACATTAAAAGTGAAAAGTGGAAGATGGAAAAGGTGGAAGGCGAAGGAAACCCTCAACCAAATGATTCGCTAATCCCCTGGACAATTCACCCGCTGGTTACGGCCCTTTGGAGCTTAAAATAAGTTGCCAAAAGTCGTTTAACTGACTAAATATATAGCAGCTGCTATATATGTATTGACGATGGACGACAAATAGAAAATCTTACAACTGATGGGAAGGACATTGAATGGATAACAACTGGGTGCGCCTAGAAGAGGCCGCGCAGACAGGCGATCACGAACATCATGTGAGCCAGATCGATCAGGAAGGTGATGCGATTGCTGCGCGCCGCCTCGGCTTCGGCCTTTGTCTGGTAGACCGGCGACTGGGAACGGACGGCGGCGTCCACTAGCCTCTTGGCCTTGGCCACACTGGAGTACAGGACCTGTTCGCGCTTCTGGACGCGGCACAGGTTACAGTCACAGTCCGGGGGGCAGACCATGCCCATGGAGTTGGACTGCAGACGGCTATCGCCGTCAGAGTCCGATTCCGTGTCGGTTATGACCGAGCCGAGACCCTCTTCGGCATTGGCCAGCAGTTCGGTGGTTAGAGAGCGATCGGACTGCAGAGAGCTGGAGGATTTGTCGCACATGGACTTCAGCAGAGCCATCTGCTCGGACAGGCTGTTGTCGATGCCCGGCAGGGTGACCATAGAGCCCACCGACTTGGAACGCGTCAGCAACGAATGGGTGGAGCCGCGCTGGCGCTGCAACAGGCAGAGATCATCGGCCGAGACAGTGCGCTTAAGGCCAGTGGTGTCCGGGTAGCTGTGCTTGGACTCACTCCACTGTATGGTGGGGTAACGGTTGCCATTGCGATTGTAAAATATGGGGAAGCCCTGGAGGAAAAGCTTGCGCACACGCGGTTTGGGCACAGAGCGGACATGCAAGGTGCTCCGCAGGCAGATGCAAGAGGCTATCTGCTGGTGCTGGGTTTGCTGTAAGTTGAAAATATCTTAGATGGATTGGGGATGCAGGGAGGGCGACTCACCAAGCGTCCAATGGCTATGCGTTCCTTGTTGAAGTGTTCAAACTCACGTCTCTTGCGCTCCGCTATGGTCAGATCAGCGTCGGCTGTCTGCTCGCCCTCACCGCCCTTGGGGCCGACTACGATGACACGCTTCAGGTCATCAGCGTTGGAGGCGCTGTGAATTATCTGCATCAAGTCGTTCATGGTGGGATTGGTCAGGTAAACGCAATTGGCTCGCTCCGCGTCAGAGGCATCGGCGGCGGGGAAACCGCCAGCTAGCAAAGCATTTGCGTTGCCATTCACCTGCAGTAGAATGTTGCGATTGACATGGGACTCGAGCAGGGAGCGGCTGCCACAGCCGGTTGGATTCTGAACCAGCAGCTGGCAGCGTTGCTCATTCATTGACGTATCATTGCCGCTCTCGGCTTTGTTGTGGGCTCTCTGATGGTTGCCAACAACGAAGGCGCGACTTCCCCTACAACACAATAGAGAGAAACTATTGATGGGGACGGCAGGGTATCAGTTGCGTCTACTTACAGTTGCATCCACATGATTTATGCAATGCGGTAACAACTATAGAAAAGAATTAAGAAAAACAAAAACCAACTTGCTGGTTAGTTGGAACTAAGGAAACGGAAGTAGTTGGATATCCAAATGGTTACTTTAGGAATTTTGATGCAGACACTGAGCGGTTAAGTAGAAATTCTATGCTCTGTAAGCCAACTCACTCAAAGTCTATAAAAAAACTGTTAATGAATAAACGAAATATGCCGAACGATGAAGCTAAAAAGTCACAGCATGCTGAGATGACAATGGTTGGATGGATAAATGGATAGATGAACAGATGGATGGATGCCTTCCATGATGGGTGGATAGAACAGTGTGTTAACCAAGTGGATCGATAGATGCCTGCTATGACCAATGGAAAGAACAAAGTGGTATCCAAGTAAATCGTTGGTTAGATGGATGGATAGATGAAAGCCTTCTATGATCCATGAAAAGAACAGAGTAAATCAATGGATGAATGGCTGGTTGAATGGCCGACTGGAGTGTCGAGTTGTTTACCAACTTCCAGGGCTGCAAAACCCACAAAAGTCTGCTAATTTACAGGCCAGAAAATCAAAGGGCAGCAAAACTAATTTGCCCAAAAGGCAAACAGCGAATTGCAAACAGCATTTTGCCAAACTCTAAAGCTGATGATGACAGGTGGAGCACAGACACAACACTGCATACCACAGCTCCCTGTCTCCTTCCCTGTCCCCCTCTCTGTCTTTCAGTCTCCCTTTCTGTGGCTGTTTGCCCTTCATTATGCAATGAAATATTTTGCAAAAACATGAAAACTTTCGGTCACTGAGCAACACACTAAACTAAACCAACAACAAGTGTCAGGTGTAGCCATATGGTTGCCTCTAGCCGTGTGAATATAACTGTATAGCTATAGACAACTATATAGCCGACTGCACTTGATGCAAATTGCAAAAATGGCCAACAAATATGTTTTGGCAAATATTTGTCCTCAGCAAGCAAACGAAATTCATAACAAATAGTCCAGAGTTAGCCAGGAATATGGTCAGCAGAGTCCTTGTGCTCTTGTGTGGTGGTGCTAACTAAGCAGTTATGGGCTCTGCAGTCAACCAACTTTAGGGGATCTAATGATGGCCAAAAGGAGTCACAATTATTCTACATTCCAAAGGACCTGTTTGCCTGACTTGAATTCAATTTACATTGATGGACTGAACAGCTGTCTCTGGTTATTAGAGCTTTCCAAAGGATAAACAATGGAGCAGCGTTAATGAATAAAGCACATTACTAGACAGAGAGACGGAGAGACAGGGAGACGCTTTGAATGGGATTAACAAAATGGAAAGAATTTAAATCAGTTTGAAAATCAGATGAATCAATTGAATTAAATTGTCTCGGCCAGGTGGCCACTGCTCGCTGTGACTCCTGTGACTGCGACTGTGACTGGGATTGGGATTAGAGGTAGACATATCAGTTTGCAGTTGGCAGATGGCAGATGGCAATGACAACAGCCAGCTAGACCAACAGGTTATCCATTGCCCAGGAAGGAGTAGGTGAAGCTAGTAACCGACTAACTGGGTATCCTGGCGGCGTTGAGCTTGAACTTTAACATGTTGGTTTTATTGCCCAGGACATGTCTCCGCCCACAGTCGGGTCGTTTGTTTTGCCAGTCTTTCTACCTTTCTTCCGCCAACTTTCTTCTCTCTTCTCCCCGTTTTTTTTGTTTTTTTTTTGTTTTTTTGAGCATTTTTTCCCTTTATGTTGTTTCAACTTCAACCTGACAAAGCAACATTTTATTTTATTTTGTATTTTTTTGTATTTTTTTGTATTTTTTTCGTCATACAAAGCTCACCTGCGGGTAAAGCAGTTGGAAAACAAAGCACACGAAGAGTAATTGAAATAGAAATCCAAAGTGATGTGGATATGGAATGCAGAAAACGTTATACGGACTGTGCATTCGTCCGTGCTGCCAACGCCCAGGGTTAGTCAGTTACTTATGTGGCGTTAAGTAAATATTTTTCAAGGGGATTCCACAGTGGCCAAACCATTTAAAAAACAACGAGTATATAAAACACGAAATAAACAGAGGAAAAATTAAATTAAATGAACAGCGAATTGTCAATGGATAAAGCAATAAATTGGGAACGAAATATCTATCAGTCTAAATATCCCTATCAGTCCAAAGATTCATCTGTGATATTTGCTTGACTCTCTGTCTTGCTCTCTTCCTTCAAAAAATATGATAAACTTAGTCGCCTGAGCAACCGCTGTAGCTTAAATATTGCGGTCAAGGCAAAATCTGTATCATTGTTTATAAGATTCCCAGCCCAGGCGACTCCTTAATCTGCCGGTCAGGACAAACAACTCCAGCTGCCTGTTCCCTGTTCTCAACCCAAAGAACTTGAACTTTGCAATAAATTTGCTTGCAGCCGCCTTATGCTGCTTGTTTTGTTTCTAGCCGACAATCCAGTCGCCTCCTTGCTCTTATCTGCCTGCCTGCCTGCCACCTTCATCCTGTATCCGCCCAACAAGCTGTCTGCATTTCATAAGCAGAACACGGACACGGACCAGTCCGAGCCAAAGGCCCCAGCTTAAGTGCCATTCAGCAGCCAACAGCCAACAACCAACAGCCAGTGGCCAACAGTCAAGTCCAAGTCCAGTCACTGCAATGTGCACTTCCGTTGAAAGTAAATTAAATTTTATTTGATTTTAAGTGAATTATTTACTTGCTTAGTTGCCGTCTAGCTGGCCCCGCTGGCCTCGCTCCACCAGCCAGGGCCGGAGCCAGCTTTTTTGGGGACAATTTGCAATAACAAAAGTTTTTGTCGCCCAGAGACCGCTTTGGCTGCCCAAGTAGAAGAGATCAAATAAATTTCAATTCTGCGTAATTTGCTAGCTCAAATGTCGGATTATAATTGGTCAACGTTGACTAAATAATTTTACAATTAATTCAGGCAGTTGGAAGGCGGAAATCTCTTCATTAAATCTGGGGTTTAAAGGATTTTTTACAATGTTTATTTAATTTTTTTTAAGGCCCCAAGAGCTCTGAATATTTATATATTTAATAAAATACTTTTTTTCTCAATTAATTGTAATAAATTCTACAATTTTTTGTTATTTTTTCAGATTTCTAAATCCATTGGCAGCTGGATTTGATGGCAGCTGACAGGCATTTAGGCGGTGATTAAGTCTACTTATCAAGGCACAGGTATGAGGTTTAAGCTTCTTTAAAATTTATTTATTAATTTACTTAATTTAATAAAATTTTAAATTAAATAAGTTGTTGGAATTTACTGTTATTTTTCGAATAGAAAATTCATCTTTGTACCCCACTGCGTATGAGTAATTTACCAGGCCTTTGACTTGCTAAGCAATTTTTCCACTTTTCCCATATTTTTATTGAATTTTTCTTCAATTTTCTTATACAAAAATAAATAAAATGCAAGTGTTTAATTAATTTAGCAAATTAACTAACGATTTGGGTTGTAGATAGGAAATTATCTTGACTAATAATAATTAAAATTGAATCCTTTGAGTTAAAGGCAGAATGAATTCTTTTCCTTTGTATATGTGTGTCGATTGTCAACAACTTGATGTTGAATGGAAACTAAAAGGTCCACTTAATTAAATGCCACTTGACCAAGGAGTAAAGACACGTAGCCAGCAACCCCACTGGAGGAATTAAATCAAAATCACAAATGTCAATCAGCAGGCAGCTCAATGAATTCTAATTCAAATGCCAACGTAACCAAGTAGCTGCAATTCAAGTTATTTTATGTGTGTTGGGCAAAATTTAATTATAAACAAATTATGGCAGAGAAATCTGCTTGGACTTGTAGCTGTTTGGGGGTTGCCTAGGTGTTATGGTTACTTAGAACAAAGTTTCAATTGGCCCATCGACAACTAAACCAAGTCAATCAACTGCCAACAGAGCCAAGAGCCATTGGAAAACTACAATTGTTGGAGATAATTAGTAGAAGTCAAGGGATAAGCCGTTGGCAAGAGACTAAATAAATTTAATATGTAAAACAAATAAACTTAGTTGTGCCAAACATTTCTCTGGCCTTCAGGAATTTTTCTATAATAAACAAAAAAGTATTTTAATAAAAATTCAACTGTTGTTCCCTCTCAAAAAATCTATTTAATCAAAAAACTATTTTTTTGGCCTCTAGAAAAATCTATTTAATCAAGAAACAAATGTTTAACCCGCTAAAAAAATTAATTTAATCAAAAAATTAATTTTTCTCTGCTTTTTAAATTCCTAAAATCCCTTTTAGTCCTTGTCCTCCATCCTTCACATTTAAATAGGCAATTTAAGACCCGGCAAAGCTCATTGATTATCTTTGATAATATTGGAAATCTCTTGGTTGGCAAATTCCCCCCCGATAAATCTCATTGAACCCCCTTAGCTATATGCAAAGCCCATAAATCATTTACAATTCCAGCTCTAAGCGCATAAAACGATTTAATTATCCTGTTTTGGAGTTTTTTTTTTCATTTCTTTCTCAAATGCCACATCCCTGGCCATTAGCTGGGGGCTTCGTGTATGTAAATATGTAAAAAGTTTTTCACTTTTCCACCCTCCTACGGTGTCTCCCGTATTCTCTGCTCTGTTTAATGCTAAAGCGCGTAAAATCTTTGCAGCTTATCCGGCTGGCGAAAAATATGTTTTCCCTCCCAGTTTAGCTCAGCTCAGCTGAATGCCCACTCATGATTATAATATTTATAAATACAGCAGAGTGAGGCTGTATGTGTGTGTGTGCAGTTTCATCTGTTTTGTCACAGATAAGCTGGCAGAGGCAGCTGCTGCCTGTTAATACTACAATGCCAGCCAGCATCCTTCATCCTTCATCCTTAGAAGCATTCCAAGTTACATTCTCCATTGTTCATTGTACAACCTGACATACCAACTGCTTGGATCTGCGTTTGCGTTTTGCATTTGCCAAAGACAATGGATGCGGCCTGAACCAGGAGATACAATTCGTCTTGGCCTTTGCAGTTTACTTTTAACAATTTATGTTAAATGCCCGAGATGCCATTGAGAAATGCAAGTTGTTGGGGAATTTGTGAAATGAATTTATAAGAATTCGGCTTGCTCAGCTCGGGGCTGAGTGATTTATTCGTAATTAACTTAATGAACTGGGAATTCCGTTGTGTCAGCAGAATCATAATAATCGTGGCCGTAACTTTGACTTTAAGCCGCCAAAAAGCGGCTCAAAATCATCAGGAGCAACGCCGGTCCGTGGGTTGTCGGTTGGCAAGGTTGGCAAGGTTGGCAAACAAAAGGCTGACACTGTGCTGGGAATTAATTTAACAGTTACAGTCTAAACACACAAACGTCTGTTATGATATGATAATTATGCCAGGGATGCTAAACAAGTCACTCGACAAGAAAGAGAGGAAGAGAGGTTGGTTGGCTATGGTTGCAACTTCACATGGATAGAGAATTTCTAGGGTTTCATTTATCTATTTAACTAATTATTAATTAATTTATTTATTTCTGTATTTATTTATTTATTAAATTATATTATTTTTAATTATTATTAATTATATTTATTTATTTATTAGTTTATTTATTTATTTATTCATTTATTTATTTATTTATATTTTTATTTATTTATTTATTCATTTATTTCCTAATTTATTTATATTATTATTTATCAATTTATTTATTTCCTTTTTTAAATTATTTATTTGTTTATTTATTTATATATGAATTTATTTATTAATTCATTTATTTATCTACAATATTTATATATGAATTCATTTATTAATTCATTTATTAATTCATTTATTTATCTACAATATGTATTTATTATTTATATATTTATTTCTTTTTGAGCTTATTTATTTCTGTATTCATTTATTATTTCTTTCTTTATTTATTTATTTATATTTTTATTTATTTATTTATTCATTTATTTACTTATTTATTTAATTATTTCCTAATTTATTTATATTATTATTTATCAATTTATTTATTTTATTATTTCTTTATTTTTTAATTTATTTATATTTTTATTTATTTATTAATTCAATTATTTATCTATCTATTTATTTATTTATATATTTATTTCTTTTTTAATTTTTATTTCTTTTTTTATTTATATATGAATTTATTTATTTAATTATTTTATTTATGTAGTGATTAATTTATTTATTTCTGTATTTATTTATATATTTATTTCTTTCTTTATTTATTTATTAATTTAATTGTTATTTTATTTAAGGAACTAGAAACCCCCTGGAAAATATTTTTTCTATAATTTTCCTCATTTACTGTTTGATTTCCTATATTTTATTGAAGCGAGAAATTAATTTTTTAATTATTTGAATTGAATTGCTTAAGCTCAATTATTTTTTCCCTTTATAAAAATTCCCCAATGCCTTTATTATTTCCAAGGATCCTTGAAATAAACAAATTGAAATATCAAACAACAACAGCAACAACAATTTAAACCTTTAAGCTTTGCCAGCCCTGAATAAATCATATTCTGTCCTTATGTGCTTAAGGCTCCCGGCCAAGTGGGAGGTTTTGGGCTGCCTAATGGTCCCTCCTGATAGCTGCTTGTTAGGCATTTTGCCAGGCACGCACAGGACACACAGAATTTGGTTAAAAGCGACAGCTTGAGTCACACAAAACCAAAGCCTTTTGGGAGCTGCTTCCTGCCTGCTGTCTGCCTGCTGCATGCTGATTGTGATTATAGATTATGATGGCCATGTATTTTGATTATGCCAGAGCGCAACATTATTTAATTGCCATTAACCAATTAAGGAACACACGGACGCACACACACACACACACAAAGACTCAAATTGATAGTTAAAATCCATGAATTGAGACGGTGAATGCCTGGGCTGAAGCCATTCAAAAGCAATCAGGCAGCAGGTGGCACCTGGAGACGTTGCCAGGACTTCTCCAGCCCAAGTAAAGTCCTTTATCTTACGCTTGATTTAGTTTTCGATAAAGGTGCAGATGGTTGCCTTTTTTTTTTGGGGTTGTCAGGTGTCAAAAAGTTGTTTGGGGAGGGGAAAGTTCTTTTCTGTGTTTTTTTATGGGGAAAAAAGCAAAGAAAAATTATTTTTTACTTAATTTTAATATTTTTTAAACCTTTTTATTTGGCGAAAAAATTTTATAAACATCAGGAAAGAGGAATAAAAAGTTTTAGTCTAAACTGTCATATTCCACAGCTGGTTATGCTCTTCCACCTTACATCCTTTGCATAGGAAGCATTTCTCTCTATAGAAAGACGACTAAATTGTTTGCCTAACGGAATTTAAGCCTATGAAACTAAATTCTTGTAGTTAAAGGACTTAAGAGTAGAAAATTTGGCTACCCAAGTGGGTTGGCTAACTTGTTTCCCTTAATTTAAACCTGATTTCAGGCATTAACAAGCTAATGACCCATGCGACAGCCTAATGGTGTCCCAGCAAAGCCCTTCGAGCCTTCAAATTTCACTACCAATTGTTGCACCACTTATGCAACTGCACACAGACACACAGCTGTCTATACCAACACATACACACAGAGAGCTGTTGCATTGGCGCAGGACAACCGCCGCTGATCATAAAAAATCATTGCAATTCCATTAATTTTGCAATTCGTTGATTTTATGATGATGTTCGTTGGGCCCCCCACACACAGACCGGGACGCACAAACATCCTGGCAGTCCGAGTGGATTTGCTGCTTGATTTCCTTTGGCCAACACCCGTTTCGACTTTTTTTTTTTTTTTATATGTTTTTCACTGCTGCTGCTGGCCGCAACATTTGGTTGCAATTTCCCGTCGTCCGTTCGTTGTCGATATTGCCAATTGGCTTTTGCCTCTCCATTGGCATTTATTTGTCTGTTTGTCCGGCTGTCTGTCCGGCTGTCTGTCTGTTCGATTGTCGGTCCGTCGATTTGGTCATAAAATTTTGTAACGTTTTGTGTTGTGTGCGGCAAATGTAGCAAACATTTTACGTAAAGTGCATGTGAAATGCACGACTATTTGCCACCTTGCCGCACACCACAGATGTCCCCTCCCCCATTCCTCCTTCCTCCTGGCTTCTCCTCTATCCTTCAGCATCGCCCTTTGGCAATCTATAACCATTTGCACCATTTCCATTTAAACTGCAACTGTATCTTCCAATTACAATTGGCATATTGTTGACATTGGTGTTGCATCCTGTTGTCCCTGCGTTGCTGTTGTCCCCGTTGTCCCCGTGTCTGTCTAGAGTGTGTTGTGCGTGTGTGTGCATTGCATTGCTGCATTGTTCAACTAATTGTTGACATTTAGCAAAAGCTTTAACCACAAAGCCAAAAAACGGGGAAAAAAAACAACTAGACAAACAACTTGATAAATATCGCATTTGCAAATGTGAAATATAACTCAGGGGCTGCGCTGACAGCGTCTGGCAAACAATATTATATCGAGCAATTTGCGGTGATCCGGCGATATTAATTGCGCTGACAGAAAGGCCATCAAAAAGTAACTAAAACTTCATAGAAGATTTCCATTTACTAAAATTCAATATGGACAAACTCAACTCAAAGAGTCGCTAAAAAAATTAAATTTTCCCTCAGAAAAACACTTTGGAATTTTAAGTTGATTGACTTTTACGCACCTTCAACACTTTTCCAGTATCATCTATGAGTTGACTAGAGCAGCAACTGCTTGGCTCGTCCAAAACTGGTTGTTGTGCCAGCTTCAATGATTGCTTAATAGAACAAATAACCAAATTGGCGTTCAAAAACATATAATTTAAGCTGTCTGACAGGTAAAAGTAAAGTAACTAAAGCTGCATAGAAGATTTCTAATTAACAAAGTTTAATATTGACAAAATGAACAGGGAATTCAACACATCAAACAGCAATGCAGACACTTAAAAAATGTATTTTTTCCTTATAGAAACACAAATAATAAATTAAAGTTTCTAAAGCAGCCAATTGATTGAGTTTCCAACGAGTCAAACATAAATCCTCTACCATCTATGAGTAGAGTAGAGCAGCAGCTGCTTGACTCGTTCAAAACTGGCTGTTGCGCCAGCTAAATTTCTCTTTCTAGATATAAAAAATAAAATTTGAAGTTAATAAACCAACAAAGTGATTTTTCTAAATGAATTTGTCGCCAATTGAACACAAATCCTCAACCATCTGGAGTTGCTTAGCAGCAGCTCGTCCAAAAATGGTTGTTGCGCCAGTTTCAATGAAACAAATAACCAAATTGGCGATAGATTTTAAGCTGTCTGATAGGTAAAGCAAAGCAACACATCATATCAGCGGGATCTGAATTTTTTAAAGCCCTGAAAACCTTTCTCTGCAATATAATTTTTCTCCTTTGAACCCGAAAAACAATTTCACCAGACATGACATGGGTGCCCAGCTACATACGTACGCACATCTATGTAAAGGAAGTGGATGCAGTTTGTACAAACAATAGTTAAAGAAAGGACAGGTAAGGACCGGTAAGGACAGGTAAGGACAGCTGGCAGGTGGAGAAAGTCAGAACAGAGGCGAGGAGAAAAGAAGGACGCTTTGGAGCTAAGGTAAGACACTTGTGTGCCTGAAAGGTTAAGGCAATCACCACACACACCCACCCACACCCACACACACGCACACACATTATCATAATTTTATTTTGCACTCACCCAACCACCTGCTTAGCCCGCCTGGTTGCCCAAAGCTACTGGCTGCCCTTGGTACAACTACACAGCTACAGCTTAGTGGTTTGTTTCAAGAACCAAAAAAAAAATATAAGAAAGAGAAGAAAACACCAGAAAAAATTATAAGCGGAAAACAAAGCGTCAACCCAAAGCAGCTTATAGATATAAATCTCAATAATCGTTTATCATGACGACGGTTTTCGTCGTCCGTCTGTTCCACCTCCGAGTCGCGTCTCGCATAGTTGGCTGGATGGACGCAGGTGGGAGGGACCCGTGCTGCTCCTGGAAAGGGTAAAAGTCGCTGCAAAATTTGTATGCATGTTTGCATTTGAAGCATGGATAGCTCAAGGAAGACTACAGGACACTGCCAGGGTCTTTGCGTTGCCTTTTTTGTTTGCTTTTTTTTCTCTCTCTGTAATTTTTCTTCTTGTTGAGGAAGCTCCATGTGAAGCTCCACTATTTCCTATATATATTTTAATTTTTTGTGATTTTCCCGTCATTTTGCTCTTGCCTGAGCTCAAGTTCAACATTTGCCAATGCCAATGTCGTTGACAGGAAGCGCCCCCGACTCCCAACCCACCAGCAACAAGGACTGGCTAAGACGATGATGGCGATGGCGATGTCTTGAAGTTGTCTGCTGGCAGCCTTCATAGTTGTTGTTACCTTGGTCCTGGTCTTGCTGTTCTAGCTGTTTTGGTGATTGTTCTTTGGCAACGTTTAAGGCATAATCAAGATGAATTTGTTTGTTGTCAATTTTACGCTTTAATGAAGGCAAACACACCCGTCTCCGGAGCAGAGCAACACATGCTCCTCTTGGTCTCTGTGTGTGGTGTGGTGTGTGTGTATGTGTGTGTGGGTGAGTGTTTGCCCATAATATAGAATTTTTTATAAAACTGTTTGCCTCGTATCGATATAAACTGATTGAAACATAATCCATACAAATATGCTTGCTTGCCATATGAAAATCTTCAACTTTATGTACTTTTAGCTGCAGAAAATGTTACAAATTTATTACTTTGCCTCAGAAAAATTACATTTTTAATATTTTTTTAGGTAAAATTACTTGATATTTTGAGTTTTTTAAATAAAAATATTACAGATCATTTAAGGAAAAATAGTTAAAAAATTATAGACACAAGAGATTTGACATCATTGATGCTTAAATGTTACTTCAATGATTAATCCATCAACTCTAGATACTCCTACCACCTGGTTAGATCATTTAAGGAACCTCAAAAAATTTTAAAAATTTTTTTATGTAAAATTGCTTTTCATTTCGTGTTTTATAAAATAAAATTTTATAAAATCCTGCATATCATTTGAAAAAAATAGCTAAAAAACTATAAACACAAGAGATTTAACAACATTGATTGATCTAATCGCCTTCCATGTTCAATCGATCGACTCTAGTTACTCCTTCTGACTAGTTAACTCATTTGGGGGTCCATAAAATAATTAAAATATTTTTTTATGTCAAATTGCTATGAATTTCGAGTATTTTAAATAAAAATCTTGAAGATCATTTAAAGAAAAATAGTTAAAAAGTTACAGACACAAGAGAAATGACAACTTTGATTGATCTACTTGCTTAAATGTTACTTCAATGATTAATCCATCGACTCTAAATACTCCAGACTGCCTGGTTAACTCATTTAGGGATCCCTCATATTATATTTCCCTAAAAATATTTAATAATAAAGGTTGAGCTTCGGTCAAAGCTTATGAGATATCGGTTAGCAAACTATGTAAATCAAATTTTATACAAGAAATTGTCTTTGAATATCAAGTAATTGAATTTGTGTACTTTAAACGCTTTGAATTACTTGCTGACAGGATTTAAATGAGTATTTACAACATTTTAAATAAATTTCAAGCCAGAGAGAGAGAGAGAGTGAGTGAGTGCTGGGCAGAGTGAGAGGAGAGGAGAGAAAAGCGAATTTGATTCGCGAAACTTTTTCAATCAACAGCTCATAAAAAACAAGCAGCGTAGAAGCCACCAATGAACATAAAAAATAAAAAAACTTTTTATTTTCCATATCCAAACACACACACACACACAGATATAACCGTAGATGTGCGGTGGTGACTGTACTTTTCAAAGGGACTAAATCGTCAATCCGTCTGCTTAGACCAAACTATGCCTTTGTTGCTCCTGTGGTGTGCGTGGCGGCACTTGAAAACTAATTTCCAAATTGCCAATGTTGAACGATACAAGATGCACTAAAGTAAAGAAAAACTAGAGTAGAATAGAGTAGTGTAGAATAGACCAGCGTAGAGTAGAGTAAAGTAGAGCCAGACACGCTCACCCACACCACATGGCCACTTGCAATGCTAAGCTGTCAACGCTCTTGGCAGTTGGATGATAAAAAAAAAAATTCTCAAGTTGTCTGTCAACTTACGCTCAATTTCTTTGGCCAAGACGAGAGGCGGCACCAAATTGTTTCTCAAAAAAACTTGTAAGCTTGAGAAACTTAAGTTTGCTCAGCAGTAGACAGCAGTCAGCACCCCATCAGCCCATCAGCCCATCAGCCAACAGTGGCAGATAGTCTGAAAGTCAGTATGCAAAGAATCCTTCGTCCCGGTCGCCAACCCATCCGCATGTGTGTGCATCCTGCTTAAAGCAATCTTAAGTTACATGATGGCGCCCAGGAGGAAGAAGGGGGGCCGTATAAAAAATTTCCATGAATTTCCATTCTAGTTGCCGTGATTGTAACCTTTTATTACCTGCTATTGTTATGCAGACATCCCAGCCACCTTAAAGGGCAGCCAATGGAATATTTTACATTTCTTCGTATTATTTTTAATTTTTTAAATAAAATTGCTTGAAGTGGAAAATAAAAAAATAATTTTTTATATTTTTGCTTCACAAAGATAGAAAATAAAGTTGGACAATCATCAATGTAAGTCGCCTCACGTCTGGCCAAGAAATCATTTGAAAATCATTAAGGTTTTATGGATTTATAAAGCTTATTTTAAGCAATTTCATTGAACATTTTTATTGTTTATTGTTTCTTAATAAAAAATTTATGTTAATTTACGAGCTGCCAGCCCTGAGAGTTGTGACAACGAACTTGCCATACGCTCTTATAGGCAGCTTCCAGCCTAAACCAAGCTGGAAAAATTAACAGATAAAAAAACAGAAATATCCCAAGAAAAAAATATATTTAAAAAATAATTTAAAAATAATTTTCTTTACTATCAAACTTAGGTAAAGTAAAAGACAAAGAGAGAAATAAATTCTTCTCTTTTCAAACCTCTTCAAGCAGCGTTTAATTACAAATTTTACAAACTGTTGCCTACTTTCAGGCTTAAAATGAATTTGCTGCTGCCAACCACTTGCAGGCTAAGTAAAAATGTTTCTTGGAAAATAATATTTTAAAAAATTTGCAGATTGAATTCAGAACAAATATAAAATCTTGGCCATAAAATAAAAAAAAAATAACAAAAAGTTACCCCATAAAATATGATGACTTTTGTGCAGCCAGAAAGCAAATCACCGAGTTGAATCGAATATTCCAGGCACTTAGACCGCCTTGAATATGTGGTGTTTGAATATTATTTTCCCAGCTTATTATGGTAAAAATTATTGTAAAAATTCCTAATAAAATTTAACTTAATTTTTCAATTCATTGCAAATTTAATTTATTTATAAAAATCTAAGAAAATTGTTTAAATAAATAAAATCTTTTATAGATTAAAGAAGGCAGCCACAGGACAGAAAAACATATTTTCAATTTGCCAAAAAAAATGGAAGAAAAAAAAGAGGAAAAATGTAGGAAATGAAAAAATAGTTGCCAAGAACAAAGCAAACGTCAAGTTGCCCGTTTCACATTTCCCCGTTAGTTTCTTTTGATTTTTGTTTCTGCGTTTTTCTATTTTTTTATTTCTGCTTTTATTTTTTTATTTTTTTTTTTTGTTTTGTATATCAACTGCTCTCTGTGTGGCACATAAAGTGTCAAAAAGTTTTGCATTTTCCGTGATTTACAGAGGCAGCAGGAGCAGCAGCCGGAGCCGGAGCCGGAGCCGTAGCCAGAGCCCGAAGACAGACAACCGCAAGAAAAGTGTGAAGAGTAAAAAAAGTTGGTAGAATATAACAGCGCGTGCGATATGAATATATATTTTTCGTCCTTTTTTTTTCCTTTTTTTCCTTTCGCCTTTTAGAAATTTGGCACCCAAGTTGGAAACATAATCAAGATAATAAAATTCTCGCTACGGAAATGAAGGCGAAGAATGCAGAAGACAAAGGCAAATAACTACAAGGAATGTCAGCGTATAAATGTTATGTTGATGAATTTGGTTTTTGCCCCACCAACCACCTCACAACCAACCCCACAACCCACCAGCCAACCAACTAACCAACCGCACAAAGCCATAATAATAATAATAAAAGAAAGAAAAACTGTCAACAATTTCCAACTGCTGTATTAACTTGACTTTTGAAAGCCACTTGCAGTAAATGCCTTCCCCCTCTCCCTCTGTCCGCACTCTAAGGCAAGTCAAGTGAGTAATCCACACTGAAATCGGGTTTCGTCAGCAGCGGGCTGTCATGACTTGAACAAGTTCGTTGTCGACGAAACCTGCATGCTGTGTTGGAAGCGCAACGCCCACAACTTGAAAATATTTTATTTATATTATTTCAACTAAAATGTAATTAAAGTTTCGTATAAAATAAAAGCAAATTTATATAAACAAATGAGTTTAATCAATTACACACAGGCAGGCAGTTGAACAATGATGGTGTCCAAGGTGCCAGGGCATTGCAATCGCATATTTCAGGGCAGGTTGTGTGGGTGCCATGAGGAGGCGGCAAGAGATATCAGATAGCCAACGTTCAAGAGCAGATACCACACACACACACAAACACAGGGCACACACAGGGCCACACAGGGCCACACACAGGGGCATCAACACAGGGGCACCAACACACACAAACACAGTGGTGGCAACACCCGCAAACACCGCAACATAATGTTCTACACATACATTTGTGGCAAAGCTCTGACAGCAACAGGCAACACACTTCCTTCAGACACAGCCACACATACACACACACAGCCACACACATCCTGGAGCCTCCCAGTCATGTCAAAAGCCAAAAAACCAAGCACCAGAGAGTCAGAGACCAGAGAGATGCTGTAATGCAGTGGAATGGAATGTGGGAATGTGGGAAATGCATTTTGCCTGCCGCTCGAACGGCTTCGATGAGTTACAAAGTTACCATCGCCGTACAGCGCCTAAAGGTAGGCAACCCGAAAGCCACTTTTGAGCTTAACAACATTTTTGAAGCCCCGCACGCATCGTAAGTGAGTTACATGTTGTTAACCCAAATGTAAACACCATGAAACGAAGTTTGGCCAAAAAAATAAAAAGGATTAGAAGGGGGTTGTATACCCTGCTTGAGGACCTTTGGCTGGCCAGTGGCCATCACAACGATACCAGGCCCGGGGGGCCAACATCTGCCAACATCTTCAAGTGCCATCAACTGTTATCAAAAATTCATATAAAATAAAATGATTGAAAAAACCTGAAGCCAACATTACCAGGCCACTGATGGACCCGGAAATCCTTGGCTGGTCAAAGAGTATTAAATGGAAAACTAACCGAAAGAAGCAAAGTGTCGAAAAGCTGAAATGAAAATCGAGCTGCTAAACATTGGTTGCGGCTGAGCAATTCCTTAAGCTGCCAAAAGTCCTATTAAATGTACGAGGCAACACACACACTCACATGGCAGAAGGTGACTGAAAGCATTTTCACACCTTTTTGGACAGCAGGAGCAGCAACAGCAGCAGCAACATAGACGGGCACAGGATATGTAAGGTGGCTGGTTGGGGGTGAATAGAAAATGCAAGGAGGTTGGGCAAATGCCGATGCCAAACGGTTTACCATGCAAATAACATTTTCTGCTCAATTTTCAGTTTGAGTGCCAAAAAGTCAACTGAGTCGAAAATGAAGAGTCACAAGTATTTTCCGGTACAAACACCCACCAACACACACAGTCATGCGGACAGCAGGCAGCCAGGCAGTCAGGCAGGCAGGCAGGCAGACATCGCTATGCAAAATGTTTATTACGGAAGTTCATATCCGGTTACAGAAATTGGAAAGTGCAGAGGCCATAATAACATCGTTGGAACCTTAGTTGGGTGTCCTTTTCCCTGTGCTGGCTGAGGTCTAGCAAAGCACCAGATATGCACACGTGACACGACGTTCCTAGAACCTTCCCACATCGATCTAAAGTTTTTCTAACGAATTTTATTCCTAAAAAAATCGAAAATGAAAATTTCAGCTACTGAAATTTGTTGGCAGCATTTTCCCTGTATTTTAAGCGCCATCAGTCTGCTGTAGGACGTCCTCGCAAAGAGACCGAGCAAAGGCCTTTGAACTCTTAATAGAAAGTCAACGAGCTGCCATTAGGGACAGAAACCAACTAGATGGGTCGACTCAATACTTTTCTACTACCACAGAGATGTGAAGAAGTGAAGAGAAATTGCTCTTTTGCTTCTCCCACTCCAACTTTGTTGATTTTTATATATTTTTCTATGCAATCAGGCAACTAATTCACTATAAATATATAATAATCCAGCAAAAACAACACAGCAACGCATATCCTGGGCTTCGCAATAAAATTTTCCTCAACAATTATCACCGACTTATCAATCGATTGACCAGGTTGGCTGCTCACCTCATCTGAAAAGTTTTCTTTGGTGGTCAAAGATCTAAGGCCTGCTAGACTGAATACTACCCATGAAAACAGGCCAAAAATACTTCATCTGACAGATCTGCTTATTCAAACTTTGATCTGTATATTTTCATCATCCTTCTTAGTCGATTACAATCGCCAGCAAAAGGCCATTCAACTGTTGTAATGTCCCCATTGGCTTGGCAACATACAATGCCGTGATTACCTATAGCTGGTGACCACTGTAATCGAAGTGGTTTAACCGCATTGTGGTTGCTCAGCCGTTGATTAGCATGGACAATCAGCTTTTGTAAATTCGCAAATCCAACGCCATCAGATTGAAAGAGGGAATGTTTGTCGGGGGGCGTCAATGATGGATTAGAGCCGTGTGGCGTTGGTGCTACCAGTAAACATATTTGCTGGATCCACAGTCAAATACAGGCTCTGGTGGGACTCTGGTGATGACGATGCCCATCTAGGTCGGGTATATTGAGGCGCTTTTGGGCCACCTGAATGCAGCGAATATACAAACCATTCAGACGCAGCACCAACCTGGACAACTTCTAACTTGGCTTGACCAGGCCTTTCCTATCCAGAGGCAGTGTGACCCTTAAGATAGGTCCGCAACTGCAAAATATGCGACGCAGCTCCGACGTCAAAGTAGAGCATTTGAGGTTGCCCACCAACACGGAATATTTTTTGAGGGGCATCAGCGTGACGTAGGGCATTCATTGGGGACTCAGCGTGTCATTGCTCTTGAAATATCCAGCCGACAGACCATAGCCAAGGCTTAGAAATCACAGCATTGCCACAGGCTCCTTGAAAAGTATTCTTTCATGATAAATTTCTTAATTTTTAGTTGATTACTTAATGAATTAGTTTCCATTAATTTAAACAAAGAAAAACTGCAATTGGCAACCGAAAGTTGCTGGAATTTATTTTCTAAGCTTTTTAACTCTTTGATGCTGATGGAATAAATATTTAAAATATTAGAAAAAATATTTTTGACAGCTGAAACGCTTGATACAATTGATAGCTGACAGCTATAGGGCATCGTCAGCAGCTCTGGTTGCCAGATTATTATTCCATAAATAATTTCCCGTAAGAAAGTCTTCTAAACCATCTGATAAAATATAAAAACCATTGAGGATAAACAAAAACATTTCTCTAAGCCCCCGATTAAGTTAACGAAATCAGCAAACCCAACCGTCTAAATACCCCAATGGTTTTTTTGTCCATCTTCATTGGAATTTTATGTACAAATTTACATTATGCATTAGACGTTCTCATAAGAAGGCAAATAAATCTGCTCAGCATGTGTGGCTGGGTGGCTGGGTGTCGACTGGGTTGGTGGTAGGAAAATAAGGCAACTGAAACACTTGCACCTGGGCCTGGCTGGCAGAAAGGCCGAGGGCCATGCATCATCAACACCAAAACACAAACACCAAATACACAATGCCGGCTAAGAAGGAGGCAACAAGAAAGAAATCAAAACACCAAGACTCTTGGCAAGCCCAGACACGTGTGCCTGTGTATGTGTGTGTTCAGGATTTGCATAAGGACAAGAAGAATATTTTCTTGCCTGGCAGTTGCAGTTGCACTTGCGACAAACCAAACAAAAGCCAAAGGAACACAGGACACAACCGGGAAGCAGCTCCGTCTGCTTACCCACCGAACAGAAGGACAAAAACAATCCTCTTTAGGTATATGAGAGCTTAGTGTGGATAGAAGAGCTGGATACTTGGCTGTACCTGATGCTGGGTGTCCTTGGTGTAGTGTAGAGGGGTTCGAGCTTCTGTTGATTTTAGTTGGAGTTGGTATAGATTTATGCGATTTCATATGCTTACTTGGGAAATGAGAGGATTGAAGAGGTTCCAGAAAGATTTTGTAATGAAAGGGAGACGACAAAGGACCCTCGCAGTTGTCATCACCACTGCCAGCTCTCAATGGTCTCTGTGAGTTGGATAAACCGTCAATATTTTGACCACCAATAGCATCAGTAACCAGTAACTTATCCATCAGTCAACATCAAGCATCAGCAATGGCAACCGTTTAATCAGTGTCATCATGACGTCAGTGCCCCATCCAGCCTGGCCCATGTCTATAGAGCTCATTAGTCTAAAATAGGCAAATTGACGCCGCCACTTGTGTGCGATGTGTGTCGCGGTGGTGACTCAAACTCTAAACATGATTTATAGGTAGGTAGATGGTCTTTGCATAACATTATTTGGGTGGCGCCTCAATCGTTTATGTCTGTGGTCTCTCATAATTGCCCCGTCACTGCTAGACCGACAGCTGTTGTGTTACCTAACCTCACTAATTTGTAGTCAGTTAAGTCAATGGGTACAGTCAATTGGGTGGTCCAGGTAACCAGAAATGTTTTCTCAATTTATTTGAAGGCCTCCTAGTATCCAGCGTAGGTGGAGGTACAGCCCTAGGGCCTGGCGGCAGGCTAAAGCTCTGTCAGTTGAACAGCGTGAAGCAGGTAAACTTGTTTGGACTTCTCTAAGGCATAAATTAGTCTACCAAGTCGAATAAAAATTTCCGTAATTGTCTTTCCATTCCATAGACCTCCGTTTCCCTCTGTTTGTTCAATTTGAAGTAGACAGTTATCTACTGCAAATTTACTTATCTTTGGCCCCTAAATGCTCTTTACTCATTATACAAATAGATAAAAAAAATATAAATGAAAATACTTTTTGAATGCTTACATAGAAATTTAGTTATCAAATCAAATAACTGTTGGCCAAAGGGAAAATCAAATATGTAGAAAGTCCTCTAAGATGACTCTACTCAGATGTAGAAATAACAATCCACAGAGCAAATAGTCAAGGCAATTGAAAAGCTTTGATTAACAGAGTAAGAAAGTTACAGCATCAGAAGTGGAGAATTTCTATTGATGCCATTTTGTTGTTTTTGTTGACATTGTTTAACTGTTAAACTGAATATTTATTTGTACACTAATGAAGGTTATTTGTTTCAAAATATTTCCTCCAAAGCAATTTTCCAGCTATTCATGAAGCCCTGTGACAAATTCACATTCAAATAGCTTTGCTGGTTAATTGTTATGCAATTGTTTTACCTGATTGTTCCTTCCAAAGCATCTGTATATATAGACAAGCTGTGAAACTACCAAAACCTGTAGGCATTTCTAAATTATTATTACTGGACGTACAAGTTTAGTGGTTGACATCATTGGTTTAGGTTCTTTCGGGCCCTGAGGAAGTCCGCACACATTTTCATGCCATTGTATGTAGACAGACAGATACGTAGGTAGATAGGTGGGTAGGTGGGTAGGTTGGTGTGTGTGTTTAGTCAGCCGTTCTGTCACTGTAAGCTCTAGTTAATATCTATGTCTTAACTAGAACAACAAATTACTCAGGCATACATAGGAGTCGCGCTGTGGTTGATAAGAATCGATTTGGTTAATGTTTTATGGTTTAGTTTCCTTACAACTGTCCAAGCAATTGCACCCTTCGGTATTTGATTTTCGTTTGTCTCTCCAGTTCTGTGGGTTTTTCTGTATTTTTTTTACTTTTTCTTGAATATTTAATGTGTAAACATGCTGAACAGTTGTTTGGCCTTTGATCAACCTGCCATTTGAGTGCGAGAGATACAAGTTCCTGGTTCTGTGGATATTTGGAATTCATGTTGGAGCGGCGAAACGATATTCAATACGAGAGAATGCCAACGGTTACCTTTAGGTATGATTCATTAGCTTTACCTCTATGCTTTACCTCTCGGTTCAAGTTCCCATGTGGAGCACTTGGGCTCATTTTTTGCCTTTAACAATCGCACAAAGCATCTATTTATAAACTGCAAAAACGGTTAGCAGACAAACAAACAAATATTTATACGACAAATTAAGTCAAACTGTTGAAATCAACATGAGCGACATGAGATACATATAAAAAAAAAACCAAATAAGCAAGTGAAATATATAAATACAAAACCTACAAAATAAATAAAAGAAAGTTTAACCAGACGACAAATTTTTACACTTCGCTTCAATGAAGTAAAGTCCACCAACAGCTATATTGGACATGATTGATGAGTAGAAAGATATCGTTGATTGTACTGCTCAAATATTTTTAATGCCCTCAGCAATTAACTACAACAGTGTGAAGAGTTTTATATTAGATAATAAACAGGGAAAAATATATTTATTTGCTATTAAAAGTTTTAAGAAAATCATGCCGACATGCATAGACGCTGAGCTGTCTTCTGCGCTACCAGTCCAGCGACTATACAAAGCAAAATATTTTTTTTTTAAATTTTCTATTAAGAATTTTAAGAAAATCATGCCGCCATAATTAGTGTAACAGACGCTAAGCTGTCTTCTGTCTACAGAATAATATTTTTAAACTAATTAAGTATTTATTTCAATTATAATTTCCCCTTTAAAGCTTCTAACCGATGACCAAACACCCTAACCTAACCCTAACCTTTAAGACTAATTTTAAGTAAATAAATCAGCTTTTTTAGCTAACCAAAATACCCTCCCCATAGAGTATGGAGTATGAATTCTCTGTACATATATTGTTATGTAAATTAACTAATAAATTAAGACAATATTGTGTCTGGCGTAGATACCACGAATACCCACACGCATCCATGGATGTCTACCTGAGTCGCATACCAATACAAACCCAAAAAATATAGAAAAACAAAAAAAAAAAGAGTTAAGAAAGAATTGAGTACGCTAATAACAATGCTAATCAACAAGTCAAATGCTGAGAGCACGAGCTCCGGCGTCAACACATCGATGTCAGGTGTAAGAGTAAAGAAATTGATACGAATCCCAGCGTTTAGTCTGTATCGGAGGGTGCCACCGGACTGTTGAAAGGAAAAACACAACAAAGCAAGAATATAGAACAGCCGAATAGCTTCGCTAAAGTCAACTTTGAGACGCCGCGTCTGTTATCTAATAGCGTCGTCGTCTTCATCGTCGTCGTTGTCGTTGCCGTTGTCGTCTGCTGTTCGTGCTCTCGTCAGTGTTTTGTATCTGCGTTGGGATCAGTGTTTCGGTGCTGAGCTTTTTGGCGCGTGCTAACAAATTGATCGCACCTACTTAACAGACTGGGGAGAGAAAGAACTGAACAAAAGAGTCCACCACCCACCCACCCAGCCACCCACCTATACACCCACCAGGCAGCAATCGGTTAAGCCACCCACCATCCACCACAGTCATGTCATTAAACAATTTAAATACCGACGGACTGTACGACGAGCCGTTTAATCTGTTGAAGACAAAGCAGCGCGTCCATTATCAGGATGATCCGGTCCGGGGAAAAGAGTGCGTCTGCGTTAACTGCTTCGAGTGCCCGCTAAGTTCAACAAACAGTTGCAAACACACACCCACCACCCACACACACACACCACCCACCCAATTATATTGCCCAGTGTAACACCAACAGCCAGTTGCCAACATGCTAATGTAAATATTTTCAAGTGTAATTGCCCATCTCGACTAAGTTCCTTGTCCAGCCACATGCCCCAGTGTAAATGAGTGCCAATGAGTGCCGATGAGTGTCTGTGAACGTTTATGAATGCATTCATAATTGCTTTTCTTAGCGAGTCTTATGCAAATAAGTTGCCGTCCATTGTCGTCCATTGAAACCGTTTGCCGGCATCGAAAATTAATTACCTTCATGTTACTGAAATATTTTTGCAAAATTATTTTGTGATTAGAAAGTGACGCTCGCGCTGTCCACTGTATTGAAGATCACCGCTCTGACGAGGAGGTAAAAAAACCCGACAGTTTTATTCAGTTCAAGCCTAGAAAATGTAGTTCAAAGTGACACAGGAGTTTCAAAAATTATTTGATAATATCAAGGACATTTATATAGCAGTGGGATCTTCCGGTGCATTAAACAATAAATATTTTCTAATCAGAAATGGTTTAGTAAAACCTTTTGAAAATGTTAAAATATCACAATGAACAGTTTGATCAGTTAAAAAACTTGTAAAAGAAAGTTTTTTTAAGTGTGAATGGCTTCGCCAAGTTTAAGTCCTGTGGAAACAACTAGATAAACATTAAAAATATTTTATTGTTTATAAATTTATTACATATAAAAACTCTGTAGAAAAAGTTTTAAACAAATGTTTAAAAATTCTTAAAAAAAATTCTGAAAACAACTACAAAGAAAGATCAGTTAATGGCAAACGTACAGTCTGCCAGGATCTTTTCTTCGTCGATAACGATATACGTAGACAACAAAATAATCGGCTGCCTATTGGATAAATCTAAACTATTGATCAGCACATGATGATGCTACTTTGTAGAGCTTAAAATTATTTCAGTAACTACCTACTTCTTCTGGTTTGCTGGATTGAAGTGTTTTAGGTCTCCTAGTAAAGGAAATTCAGCCAAAATTTCACAAAGTGAAAGCTAATTGTGCCAGTGAAACAAAACGACAGCCTTTCTATATATTTTTAGACTGCATATTCTGACCTTCAACTATCCTTTGACTCTGTTTATAGCTAAATCTTGCCACTGCAGTGTCCAATGCCCAGGCGGTAGCACCTTGGCGAGCTGTCAGGCTTTATGGCCACCCAAATGAAAGTCGTAAACATTGTTTGCCAACTCGTAATTGCAAACTAATGAAAGTTAACGACTTTTCAGAAGAAAAAAACCTGAGCCGGCAGACTTATTAGCATTAGAGTTTAACACATTCATGTTAATAATTCGCATGCATTTGCCACGGCTCTAGTCTGCGGTTTTGAGAGTCCCCTGAACGATTTATTTCAGCTTTATGTGGGTGAAATCTCAGCCAGTTAAATACTAGTTCGAATACGATAAGACTAGTAACCAATTATTTTTGTTATATTTTTTATTATGTGCAATCCAAATGGCAAATGACACAGTTGCAGTCTCGTCTGCTATCTGCAAATCGATGGGGCAATAACGTGACCCTGCTCCGGCCACAATCAACAAGTTAAGCACTTGATTTCAATTGCTCGAAGAGTTCTCGAGTCTGCTAATCCCTGCCAATGGGCAGACGAAGGCGAAGCACTCAAGAGATATCCGAATCGATGATAAAATAACCTTTCAAGTTATGTGGGCGCTACGGCCAAGGAAAAAGAAATTTGTTATCACCTAATGCTCTTCGTTGGGCCCTTGATTGATTGGACAGACGGGCGAGCAGCTCGATTTGTTATCAGGCCGCATAGAGTTCAACGCTGGCGGAGACCTTGTGGGCAAAGAACTTGAACCTTGGTTGGCCGAAAACAGCAACACGTGCCGCTTGCTAAGCTCCCTTTGGGCAATTGCATCGGGCTAGAAAATCAATCAAAAAGTCATCAAAATAAAGCAAAATCACTTTGCTGGCCAGCAAACAACAACATCCATCTTCATGGCAATGGCCGGGCAGGTTCCTTGCCAGCCAATTTTCGTTGGCCAAAATATGGCCACCAACTGGGCCAGAGAGTCAGTTGGATTGAAAGCCTTCGACTGTCCGCAACGGGGTTTTTGATTTTTAATTTTAGGATAGTTTAGTACCAGGGTGTGTGCGTGTATCTGTGCGTGTGTGTGTGTGTGTCTGGCAACTGACAATATCGCTCACCTGATATGACATTCAATTTCTAATCATTATCGTTACCATTACCGTTACCGTTACCGTTACCATTACCGACGCCAGCTCTCGAACGTCAACCGACAGCTGTGAATACATCACCATAAAGCAGCCAAAGAAATCGGCCTCCTTCTCTCGTCTGCCGCCCTCAACAGCTCCGCCCTCGATCTCGGGCACTCCGCGTGGCAGTGTCAACGCGGCCATAGCTGCCACCTCGAACTCTGTGATCCGTTACGCACGCACCTCCTGTGATCACTGCGGCCACCACAACATACCCGTCATGTCGCATCCCATCTCGCCGCTGGCCAAATCGCAAACCAACCTGGAACTGGTCGAGCATGCCAGCCAGCGTCAGGCCCTGCTGCCGCTGCCAATCATTGGTATGCACCGCAACGACTCGGCCTGCACGCTGCAGGTCTCACGGCGACCCTCCATCCTCCTGCAGGAGATACTCACCCAACGACCACCGCCATTCGGCCGCAAGGATGCCAACAGCTATATGACAACGCGCAACGGCAAGCACACAGGGTATATCAATTGGTCATAGTCTAAGCTAATCAGATCCCATTTGTGTTTCATTCTTCATTATAACTCTGTTCGTACTGTTGTGCTTTATTTCGTTTAGAAATCTCCAAGGAGCATCCAGTGGCAGTACGGCTACCATCAATTTCCATAGCGGGACGACAAGTGCTCGGAATGGTTCCACCGCATACTTTGACAGTGGAGCGAAAAGCTTCCAGGCGAAGCAACAGAAGGAAAAGAATCGACGTACCGGCAAGTAAGCGCGTCAAAGTTTTCCCTCTTTTATGTTTGCCATAATGCAAACGTTCACTTGTTAACTGTTATTTCTAATTTAATTTCACAGCGATGCCATCAGCTCGGCTCTGTCGGCCACCTATTGCAAGCTGCTGGTCCTACTGGGTGTCTGTCTGCCCATCACCGAGGTGATATCCGATCAAATACCCACCTATGTCTACCAGGGCTTCTATGTCTACCTCTATGCGGGTAGCATTCTGTTCGTCATCTTTCTCTACATCAGCGCCTTTCGCAATCGTTCGCTCTTCAATGCTCTAAAGGATTTTCGTAAGTCAAACCATTCAGATGATTCCTCGACATCTAAGTTTCCTTGTTCCTACAGATGAGAAGAACAGCAATGTCCATTTGAAGCACAAGGTCACCCACTTTGGCAGCTTCTATTTACGCGTCGGAGCCATTGCCTTTGCTATTGGCACCATGGTCTACTCGGGCCTGGAGTTTGGCCAGTTCTTTGAGCTCAATGGACATCCTGGTTGTCATGATGTCTTTGTGGCCATTACGCCCATCTGCCGCATGGTCCTGTGCATTGCCCAAGTGCAGTTCATATTCCTGAACACCACCTACATGGATATGGCGCGGCACAAGGTCACCTCTCGTTTCGGTCTGATGCACATGGTGGCCACCAACCTCTGCGAATGGCTGTACGTCCTGGTGGAGGAAACCAAGCATGAGATCTTTCACATAGGCCACCATGATGTCGATCCGGCCAATGATCCTGTTCTCCACAATGGCACCCATGGTGGTCCCAATTGGGTGGCTGTGAACGAGTCGCTACATCTGCCACACAGCTCGCATCTAACTGTGTTGGATGCACGCAACCATTCGGTGGCCAATGTGGTACACAGCATCCTGGTTAATGTGACCAATACCACAGTCCTGAGCACCACACCCAGCCCCTTGACCATGGCCCCGCCTACACAGCTGGCTTTTAATGGCTGTTCGCGTACCACCATTATGGGTGCCTTGGTGCAACAGCTCTCGCCATTCCTCTTTCCCTGCACCATTGAATACTCACTTATCTGTGCCGTAATTCTGTTCGAGATGTGGAAGACTGTCAAGTCCATTCCGGACATTGATAAGACGCGCAAGAACTCCGTGAAGCCGGTGATGGCCAAGCCAGCCCACCATTTCTCAGTGGACTGCTCGCAATCGCACAAGGGTCTGTTCTTCGGTATACTGATTATAGTGATGACCATTATATCCATGATCATGTACTTTGTGCTCTATACACAGCCGGGCTATGAGCTGGTGGCTACCCAAGAGGTTACACTGTGGGAAACATTCATGTACTTTATGTGCGCAGCGGCAATAATCACAGGTAAACGCAGTTTCAACAAAGCTATATAACAGCTATATGGTCTAGGGGGCTCAATGCGAATTAAAGTTAGCTTAACAGTGGAGAACTGTCTGATGGGTTTTTTATATAAAGCAAGGCAGCTATATGATATAGAGCGCCGATCAACTCCGCTTTTAATAACCTTCCAAATTAATTATTTTTTCACAGGCATGATCCTCATGCGCGACCTCAAGTACATTAAGGACAACAACGATGAACACCACAGCATGGATCTGGACAATTTACTGCTTGTGGTTGCCCAGACGGGTGTCTACTTGTACGGCATGTTCAGCATACTGGGTAGCTACTTTGCCAAATGGGACACGGTGCCCGATCGTGTCGAGGGCATCATAGCGGAGGTCTTCGGCGTGGTGCAGACCTCGCTGCAAACTATGTTTATACTGCACGCAAGCCACCGTCGTTGCAAGGGTGCCAAGCAGGTGCGTCGTAAGCCAGGACGTGAAATTATTACCTTCCTGCTGGTGGCCAATATAGCCATTTGGTTTGTCAACACCCTGATCAAGGGAAGAGCTGTGTTCCGCGAGACCCATCTGGAGTTCTTTGGTATCTGGGGCTGGACAATTATCACGCACATTTCGATGCCTCTGGCCATATTCTATCGATTCCATTCGACAATCTGTCTATTCGAGGTCTGGAAGATAACCTACAAGGCCAAGGCCCACTAAGTATTCACTTTCTTTGATGTATTATGATTGTGTTTTTTTTTTTTTCGTCACATAATTATTTATTGTAGATGTTTATATTATTAATTTAAGTGCAGACAGCTTACTATATTGGCATTAAATATGGTAAATCAATAATTGTGTTTTTTATTCGGGAACAGAACAAGTACAGTCCACCCTGCACTGCTTTGCCGCAGGCCAGGCCAAGCAGTGTTGATGAGGGATTAAAAGTAAGAATTACAAATACGATATTTGATTTTAGTTTCTACAATTTATTTTTATTAAGGTTATAATACGTACATATTTCTTTCATTTCCTTTCCCAGGGGAAACATTATTATTTATTGTTTTTGCTTTTTTGCTTTTGTTGAAAAATTTGAATGTTAAGCCACCAAAACTAAAAGTTCTTTAATTCTCTGTCATAACAATATTAGTTTCAATCTGTTTTATTTCATTATATGGATTCGCTTTGATCTTGTTTTTGTTTGCCAGTAGATAACATGAACTTGTTATATTTTTTTCTTGTTGTTTTTAAGGGGAAAAAAATGAATTATTTCGTAAGTTACTTGAACTACGAAATATTTTCTCATATGTGTTGTGGCTTTTTCCTTCAGGGAAAAATATATATTTTTTGTTTTTTATTATCGTAACGGTTTGGTTTTTATATGATTTTCAATGTAATTGATTAGGCTTATAAATTTAATTGGTTTTGATTTAACAAATACTTTGCTCAAATTCTCAAATCACACTAATGCAGTTCTTAAAAAAAAAAAAAATATTTATTTTAATTAGATGTCTTTAGTATGGATTGGTTGTGTGTGAACTGCAAGAGCGAAAGTTTCACCTAGTTGGATAGTTCCGTTAGATCTGTGTGACTCTGCGTGACATGCCGTATAAGAGCAGTGTAAAAACTACATAAATATTTAGTTATTCTATAAAGGGCAACTATAATTAGTTTTTAATTAGGTTTCATAGAGATAGTAAGAGACGGAAAAAAGAGTCAGAGTCATAGGTAGAAAGAGAGCGAGAGAGAGAGAGAAGGGTTATATGTGTTATATGCACAGTATCCCTGTGTTCTGGCGGCCTCGTGACAAGGCCCAGACTTGGGGCTTACCAATCAAGCAGTTTTCCTTGCCTGAATGTGTGTTTGTTAGTATGTAAGTGATCGTGTAAGTGTAAATATCTTTATCTAAACTGCGTGTTGGTGTTCGAAGAGTTGATTACATATGAATTGTTCATTAACTGCTGGTTCGTTATGTAAATGTAAATGTCATGTACGCTTGTGTATATGCTAGGAAATCCATAATCCCTACGAATATATTATTGCCAAATATTGTTATAGTTTTGCTTCTTGCTGTTGTTTTTGCTATTTAAATATTCCTCCTGCTGTTTATTATACTTGCACATCATTTATGGGAGACAATGAATAAAACGAATAAGGAAAAATCAGGCAAACAAGTTCCAATTTGTTTATATTCTTTAAGTACATATGTATATATATATACCGCCTATGTATGGTGAACTATTTTGCTTATTGGAATATCTTTAAATATTTGTTTTAAATATGCCTAAAAACAAATTTGATTTGTTCCTCTTCGTTCTTCGTAATTTTCTTTTCACTCTAAAAACTTTTTTGCATTTAAAAGCACTTTTGTTAAAACACTTGCTTAGTTTGTTTAATTTTTCTTTGTTTGTTTTTTATATATTTATATAATTTTACATTAAATACTTACGCCGTCTATTTGGTGTTTAAAAATAAAGCAACTGAATATTGGTTTTTTAAATTAAATATTAAACATCACTAGCCTGGACTGCAGCGCCCATTTAAATTTCCTCAAGTTTTAATATTTAAAAAAGAAAATAAATAATAAGAAATTAAAAATTCGTTAAGGAAAAATGTTTAAAAACCTCATTAGAGCTAAAACGTTGCAATCGGTGAACTCACTGAGGTAAAATGAAAGCTATAGAGTCTAAAAGCCATATAAGCAAATAAAATATAAAATTTTCAAAGCGCCTTTCTAAATACTTCTCTGTAGAACTTTCCAAGCTTTAATTCATTTATATATTAAAAGAAAAACTAACGAAACTTGGACAGATATAAATTTTAACTGTTGCCGCTTGCTCTATTTATAAATTATGGCAACTTTATTATTATTATAATCAAAAAACCTCTAATTAGCGAAAATATATAACGAAACCTAATGTTATAGAATTAATTAGTCATTCGTCAGCTAGCAGCTTCGGTATAAAGTTTTTTTCATACTTAATTTTAAAATATATTCATTGACAATATTATAATGGTTTGCTGCTTCAGTCACTTGAATACACCAAATGTATCATGTTCACACCTTAACCATACAAAATCGTAACAGCTTACTGTACAAGTGCTTGCGCTTACCCAGCACTCAACGAGTATACTTGACAGCCACACCGATGCAGCTCTCTAATACGTTATTGTTGTTGCTTATACATCGTGTTCTTTTGATTCAATGGAACAAGTTTTATTTAAACGCAAACAAAATGGTTAGTTTTAGCCTAAAAATTTCATTGTTGCTGTATAGTATATACGCGTGTGTGTGTGTGTTTGTCTTCATAATAATAGTTTAGCATTCAGTTTACATTTCAATACATTTTTGTTAAATTGTATATTTTAATTTTTTTTTTTTATATATTTTTTATTTAATTTGTGATTTAAATTATTGGTTTTTGCTTTTATTTTGCTGCTTTTGTATTGTTTTGTTTGTCAAAAATCGATGCTAAAGAACCCCAACAGTATAGTTAAGAATTATTTTATCTACTATGTCATTTATAAGAATCTTAAATTTGAAAAAATATTCATATACGTACATATATATATATATATATTTGCTTATATATACATACATATACATAACTCTAATTTAGACCAATTCTATATATCATAATAATAATTTCTTAGTTTCTTTGCTTTTCCTTTGAATTTGTTCAATGCCAAGTGATGTCGTTCTATTCGCTACTCCATCATCCTTCCTTCGTAATTACTCTTTTAATATTTTTTTCACTTTTTTGTTTTGTTTTTTAATTTTTTGCTTTGTTTTTGGTAACTTAGAATATTTTAGAATGGATAAAATGCAGCTATGCTGGAAGTACTAGTAAAATTTAGTATCACAGTATTTTATATAAGGTCAAATTTTGTTTTTTACATGTATGTGTTTGTCTGTGTCTGCGTGTGTGTAGGTGTGTAAAAATCTTTTTATTTTTCTATCTTTTAAATATGCTTTTCTAATGACTTACAGCTTTATTTTTTGTTAAAATTGTTACTTAAAAGCCACTAAATTTATTGTGCCACTAACATATGGTAAAAAAATAAATAAAAAAAAAATTAAATAAATAAAATAGCTGTCAACACGACCGATTTCATGAAACTAGACTTTGATCTTCGAAAATCAGCTCGCTTCAACAGGCTTAAACGCTCTAAACGAACACAAGAGGCCATTTTTTTTAAACCTATCAATAAATAAATAATTTAAATTATAAAAAACAAAAAAAAAACAACAGCTGGCACTACATTTTCATATATAAAACTTTCTTTCTTTAACTAAATATTTATCACAAAACAAAACTTGAATAAACATCTTAAAAAAAATATAAAAAAAAATTCCGGTCAACCGAAAACCTAACACCTCTGCAGCTTTGTGGAAATCTAAGTAGAAATATTTTTATAGATCCGATTTGTCTTTTAAAAACTATCCTAAGGACATTAAAATCAATTGATTGTACCAACGTAATCAGTATTTCCTAAGAGCAAAGCTTTAAAGCTGTGAAATTGCTTATCAACATAGCATTAAACGGTCAAACTAGACATTGGTAAATTGAACTTAATAACTCACTTAAAACCAAAAAAAAAAAATATAATAAAATCATGACTTGTAAATGACTAGCATATGACTGTCACCAGGAAGGAGATGACAAAAATTACACAGAGTTTTTCACGGCTTCAAAGTCACGGAATTTAGTCACAGATGTTAAAAGTTGTTCTTACTGCTGTATGTGTGTTGATCTGACTGATCTGTAATATCAAATCTACTCAGGTAGAATATAACAATAAAAGACACTTGACGCTCAATCTTGTGTAAACCAAGTAAAAAGGAAAGAAAACCCCAAGCGCCGCTAGCTAATCAAAGCTGATTCTACAGAACTGTTTAGCATTATGCCATACAATACCTGCTGCATGGTGTCTTTCCCTCTTAAACAAATAAAACAACAAGAGAACAGAATAAAACGAAATGAAACTGTTTAATAT
>JAWNPV010000006.1:77955-99700 GCA_035078785.1 Collessia kirishimana
ATAACTTATACGTTGTATATGGACCACTTTTCGATAGTCTTAACAATGCTAAATCCTTGACTTGTTCAAATCGAATAACTCTAATGATTCGTTCGTATATAGTTTTTCACTTTTCACTTTTCGCTTTTGTGTTTTGCGTTTTGTTTATTCTTTTGATCACCTTACAGTTTGTTTCTATTCGTTAGAATGCACCAGTAATTTATGCTAGACCTATATGGGTATTACGTTTAAGTCCAAAACAGAAGCCAAGTAGTCGAATACTCGCTCAAGAATATTAATATAATGGGTATATAGGCTGTCTATCATAATATATCAAATTGATTACCGCTTCATTCTCATATAAACTTAGATTTAGCAGCAGCGATTCGTGCCTACTGTGGAGCAGACACTACGTTGTACATACAATATAGTAGGCTTATCATTGTCATTGGAAACTAACTAACTATTCTCTGATTCTCTATGTGGTACGTATATAAGTATTAGTTAGCCAAAAAACGGGGTTACTATTCTTGAAAGAATTTCTGGTATTATGCTGTGGAATGTACAAGACTTGGGTATACCGATTTGCATATATGTTGGATCAGATCAAAGCCTCAACGAGTTGCATTATAATTGAAAGTCAGCAACTTATCAGCTAACCTACACTTATTAGGCAATTAACAACACGCTAATTCTCTTGGAAAACTGGTGAAATGTAAATTTAAAGCAAAACTTAACGGTTTAACTAATGACAATTAATTGGAGGTGGATTGAATAGATGTTTCTTGTACAGCAGAGCAATGTCTGTGAACTCTTTACACTCTCGGCACTCTCAAACCATCTATCCCATTCACTTGCAATTAATTGTCATTGCATTTTGCAACACATTTGGTTAACTAGCGTACTCAGTTGAATACCAGTTTGTCGTATATATTTTGTTATATAGATTTTCGTTCTACTAATCAAAATGACTTGAAAGTCTTTCAGCTGCTAATTGACAAGAACATAAGTCCATCCTAAAGAATTCTAATCATGCGAAAAATCTGTTTATAGTCTATTTAAGCCTTTTAATTATCTAGAAAATATTTCCTATTGTATATTGGAAGTTTAGAATTCGATTTATATATTTTTGTTTTCTTGTTTTTTTTTTTTCTTTTTTAATTTATTTCATTTCTTTTGTTTTTGTTCTTTGTTCTTTGTTTTCTTTGGAACACGACATAATTCTTTTTAAATACATACAAGTAAATATATCATATCTATATATATAGTTGGGGGGAAGTTGAAGATCGCATCGGATGGGTATAGAAAAAAGAAAAAAAAAAAAACTGCAAAAACAAAGCACGAAATATAACAACTAACAAGAAATACTGGAAGATTTTTGGAAGCAATGCGGCTATTTTAATCTATAATTCACCCGATTGACTAATCCTTGTCATATTCAGTATGTATGTTCCGTACTTCACATCCCCCAGGTATCGTATCGTATCGTATCGTATGTATATGATGTATACGCATCGAAGCTTACGGCAGTCTTCATAGGTAAGCCAAGAAATGTAATCAACCCATTCAAAAAACGTATGGATGTATCTAAGTTTGGACTACTCGACCTAGGCCCAAAATCAAGCTAAGCCTTCAGTGCGTGATTACGTATAAAAATTATGAACCGATCCTACAGTTATCCAGCATGTATATCGATTTACGGTTCATAGTATATGTATATATATATTTTCTATATATGTATTTTCGTATTTTATTGCCGTTTTTGTGGTTTTTGTGAGAAGGGGAACCTAAACGTTATATCTGTTTTCTCTTCATATTTTTAATTTTTTCTGGCAGACGCCGCCGCGCCTTAAGGTTTCAATATATTGATCAAGCGACGCTGTGGTTTCAATCAATCATCAATCATCTCGTTCTCATTCTAATCTGTCTTATCAAACGTTTGTCTTAAAGCTTTTTTCACTTACTACAGTTATATCGCAATATATCTTATCTTTTGGAAAAAATATGTGCTTCGAAGGCTTTATCGTGATATGAAGTTGGCCGCTAAAAACAACAAAATTATAACTTTTATTGTATAGTTTTTACTTTTCAACTGACACAGCTCATATCGTGATTATTTTTTAAGATGTTCTGTGTGTGGGTGTGTGTGTGTGTGTGTGTGTGTGTAAGCTGTATCCAAGTATCCATGAGATACAACCCATTTCATAAGACTGCATTAGATATACATGAATAAATGTGTAATTAACAAAGGCGGGGCAAAAGCATTAAGACACCTTAATAGACCTTATCAATGCAACAGCTGGCGCTTCACAACACACTACAGCTCACTCGATCAAAGGAAACTACTGCCACTGAGGCTGCTGTTATAGTTATCTTAGGATGGGCTAACTTAACATCTAGTTGCCTAGTTTATGGCGCTTTAAATGTCGATTAAAAATAATTGAAAATTTCTAATTTTATTGCTTTAGAACTCAACTAGACTAGCTGTCCGGGCAGTTGCCTTGATAAAAAACAAAGTTGTCCAAATGCCTTTGCCTGCCATACATGGACTAGAGTAAGATGAAACTAGTGAGAGACAGAGACAGAGATAGAGTAGTGTAAAAATGGAAGTAAATGGGCAAGGGAAAGGGGCAAGACATGGGCACATTCTCTGGAACTCCTATGGTTGACTGTGTGTAGATGTGTGGATGAGAAGTAAGTTTGTCTTTGTCTTTAATTATAATTATTATTATTAATAATTCGTTTATGTAAATTTTGAAGTAAAACACCATAATACTTCTTTACTCAGTACCAGCATAACAACCACATTCTATTCTACAAATATTCTAGAGCAATTTATTTTCATAGTTTTAACATTTGCGTCTTGAAATCCATGAGATTTCGTTTCGTTTTGTGTGTCGTTGTTGTTGCCACGCATCATCGTCAACCGTTTTGTCATCTCTGCAATGATCGTCATGATCGTCATGATCGTTAGAATTATTAACAAATCTTTATGGTTTCTGTATGGTTTTTGTCTTGGTGTTGCGACTGGTTGTGTCTGATGTCGCATTTGGTTTCTTTGCACCACAATTAGATTATAATTGGTTTCTTTAAAAGCTATAGTTATAACATCTAAATCTATTAATTGCTTGCCGTTGCTACTGTCTTTTATGTTAAACGTTACTGTGTAATTTTTTTGGTGTTTTCCTTGCTTGTGTTGCATGTGTTGCTTGTGTTGCTTGTGTTGAGTGTGTTGTTGTGTGTGAGTCGCTAACGGTATCGCTGAATGCAGTCATTCGGCAAGCCCAAACTCATCCTGTTCAATTGGTTTCTTGAGCCAGCTGCCGAGATCCTCTCGTTTGAATGCGGAAAATAATTCCAGTTTGGCCGTCTAATTCGCAACAAAATAATTCGAAATTTCATCAATTGGAATCCTTAAGGGAATTTTATTTCATCTACTCACCTGATAATCCTTGACATTGGCCTTGGTCTGGCCATAGTCGGTGGTTACCTTACGATTGGGTATGCCGGGTAGGTTTTTCATTAGGAATCCGTATTTAACGAAGAACGCCTGCTTGGTTATGCGGGACACCTGGCCGCCTATGGTGCGACCGGTTAGGGAATTCACCACCTCCAATTCAGTGTCACCGATGGTCCAATTGATGCCAAAGTTCGGCGCCTTGGCCTGATTGCGGGGCTCAGCGGATGTGACCAGGGCCAGGCGGGGCTTATTCAGATGATATGGCGGCGGCAGGCCCTGAATGGACTTCTCAATCCGACCGCAGACAGCGCGATACATGTGCTCCGGATGCAGTAGACTGCCCAGTACTATGGAATGCAGGTACACTGGCTCAATAATGGAAGACAATAGGGAACCCTGTATGCCCACAATATTCCAGCGGGCAATTTTGTCCGAACAGGACATGGTCAGCAGACGTTGGCCCTACATAGAGAATGGCAAACGGCAGGTTAGCGATGGCTGTGAATGATTTTTTCCCTTAAGATCAAACACATTTAGGGTATGCAAAGGCCATTTGTTAACATTATGGATAGTCGTGAGGCAATTTATACGGTTAATTGGACCACAACCACTTTAGCAAGTCAGCCCATCAGGCTACGTTCGAGTTACAGACCAGTTAGGATTCTAGATGATTAGATTTGCCCAAGATTTCAAAATTCACACGAAAAATTAAGAATGGGACACTCGGTGGATTCTCTCAGTCTAGCAGCCTATCTGACTGATCTACAATCAGCTAATTGGCATGGACTTGTCAACTACCTTTTGGTTATGGTAAGCAGGCAGTGAAGTTCAGATTAAAAGCAGAATTGAGTGAATTTTGAAACATCCTGGGAGTTGTTAACAAATACACCAGCCCCGAATACCCTAAATATGATTATTGAATTAATGCCCCCGCAGAGGACACTTGGTTAGTTGTTCTTTTCACAATATCCAAAGAGAAAGAATAAATAATTTAATAAAGACAGCGAAAACCTAATGAAAAGCATTAATTTTTCATATTTTTTTTTTTAATAAAACAACATTAAACCATTGAGCCAAAAAAAAAAAAAATGTCCATCAAACCATCAAAACGAAAGCCGCCCAAAATAAAATATTAAAATTCAACTGATACCAGAGCACCCACCAAGCCAACTTCCACATAAGTGCAAAAAAAAAGAGGAAAAACGGAAAATCATCATACAAAATACAAAAGAGAAATGAAAAGAGAAAACCAACCAGTGCCTGAGGCGTATTTCGTAAAATGCTTATCATCTATCATCCATTATGAAATGAATTTCACCTGCAGTACGCCGTCCCAGGTCTGTATGCCATCACTGCTTTTGACTGGTATGGTTCCTTCGCCGGATTCAATTTTCGTACGCAATTGTCCGCGCGCTTTTCTGTTGTTGATTTTGATATTTTTTTTTTTTTTTTTTCAGTTAATGATAGGTGGGAGACGAGGTGTAGATATTTTTATGTGTGCCCAAGAGAAGTTTGGTTTTATAAATGCACATTAAAGCCGCGCATAGGCAGCGAGTATTAGGTTAGAGGGATGTGTATGTGTGTGTGTGAAAAATAATACCAAAAAAAAAAAAAATAATAAAAAGAAAAATGAAAACACAACGAAAAAACAAAAAAAAAACAACAGAATTAGTTGCTTGATTTTAATAGCAGGCGTAAGAAAAAAAAAATAGTGAAAACAGCAGATGTCAGGTGTTATTGAAGCCTCGAAAGGGCAACCAAAATCAGTGTGGATGAAAAATTTTTGTTTATTTGTTTGGTTTTTTGAATTTTTAATACAACACTTGCGTTAAGTCCTAACGATACATCGTAGAACAGAAAGTCCAGGTATTTAGCTTAAGACTTTCTTATATTTTTAGTAGAGACTTAGAAATCACTTAGTTGTTAATTAAATGTTAATTAAGCAAACAGAAATATTAGAATCCTGCATAGGTTTTGGGGAATTTCAATTATTTTCCTGATATTTTTATATATTTTTTGGAGTTTTTTCATTTAAAAAAGGAAGTTAAGTCTGTATAAAATGTCTCGCTTAAGGAACAGAGTTTTTTGCTATAAATGATTCAGAAGGAAGAATAAAGATTTATGTTTTCAAATGATAAATCACAAAGTTTAGGTAACCAGCAGCTTTAATTTAATAACGAAACAGCTTTTCCATAGGAAATGTATAATTCAGTCAGGTGGATCCCCGTTAAGGTCGCCATTGCTCTGGCAAATATCGTCAGCGATTTTACAACATATCGCTACCATGGATATCGCTTAAATATCTTTGTACTATGCAGGATTTTAATATAAAAAAAAAAGGAAAAAGCTCTGCCCAAAGCTGCACTTTATCATGTTTAAAAGAGAATGTTAGCAACCTCATTTGGGTTTTAGTTTCTTGACACTTTACAGCTCTAGTTAAAGCTTCATTTGGGCATTGTTTTCTAAATTTGCAAATAGAAGTCATACGATATGCGATATTAATATTAAAAAATCCTTCCATATCAGCAGCAAAGAATCTATTTGCACATTAAGAAAGCCGTCAAAGAATTCATTATATTGCCTAACCCTAGACCAGTATTATAACTAGAATAATCTAAGACTGAAATTAAAACCAAATTAAAAAGAAAAACACACAAAAAACACAAAAATCAGCGAAAAACAAAAACAGAAAATATATAAGAACTGCAGACGTGCTTGTGCCCGTATACATATATAGATTTAAATATACATATGTATGTAGATACTGGTATATAGAAATGCTCTTCAGTGTATTTTTCTTTTCTTGTTTTTTTTTTTTTTTTTGTTTTTTTGTAAAAATATATTTTTGTGTTCTGTGTTTGTTGAGATAGATAAATAGAGTATTGAGAAATAGCATTTTTGTACAAACCTATTTGGATGTTTATCAACACCAGTGTCGTTTTCGTGAGGACTAAATATCCGTGCATCCCCACAAGGTGCTGTATTAATATACAAATGGAAATGTACCCCGGATTTTAGTTTATAAGGGTATTGCCCATCTGTATTCCTCACGAAAATCGACTGATATGCTGTTGCTATAATTCAGAAAAATAAATAAACAAACAAACAAACAAGTAATTAAGAGTAATCAAATATAGAAAATAAATGCAGCTGTTTAAACTCTTTTTTTTTTTTTTTGTCTTTTTTTCTTTGTTTTTCTCAGTGTAGTTGGTTCTTTTATCTAGCTTTCTCTGAATATACAATAGGCTTAGCTTGGGCTAGTTTTGGGTAGCGATTACAGGGAAAATTTTAAGTTTCCAAGGCGGCGAGACACTGAGCTGTCTTTTACGCAATCACTAAAGTCTGTTTGTCTATACGGTTCACATGAATGAGTTTTTCTAGAGCTGTAACTATGGATTATGGGCATCCAATGCATTCAATGCAACGTTTTTCTTTAATATCCACCAATTGGATTTGCTATCTGTAACTACTTTGGCCAGGTCCACCATGATAGAACCTCAGATCTCTTAATAGAGTGAAGCGAATGCTCAGATATTCAACAGAAAGCCAAATGGTTTGTTTACTTAATTGTTATTCTACATCAACTACATCATTTTCTATTACTGAAACTATCCATAAACTGCAGCCCCATAAATTCAAATCGAGGGGCCTGCGGTATTCAATAAAATTGAAAGTGTAAACAACACAAGTGTAAAAGCATTTTAAGTGTATAAATATATATATATGACTTGTGATTGTGTATTATTGGCATTTTGTGTTTATAATTTCTAAAATGTAAACGTAAATAATCTAAATATTATTAAGTGAAGCGCATTCAATTAATTATTAATGTACAATGTGTATCAGAGAACTGCAGCGGTGTGCAAAGCTGTTCGAAACATTCACGGTGAAATCATTGCGGTGCACCGAAGCAATTCCCTCATGGGGGGGGGGACCATTATGCATTTTCACAATGAATTTATTAAATCATTTTCAAGCAGCTGGCTGTCAAACTATAAAGCATGGGGCTTACAAATTTATTCTTGCCGTGAGGTGATCTTAATATCTCACACCGTTAGCAGCAGTCGGCAAAGCAGTGCGGGCTAAAAAAATCCCTCTAAGACAAGCCCTGGAATATATGCATAGAAGGATTCCTTCGATCTAATAATTTATTCAACTGCAGTTGCTAGTTTGACAGCCCAGACAATTCTTTGATACATTCCCATGCCTGATGACTTGAATACTTGGTCTAGTAAAAATAACAACAGAATCTGGTCACAAGCTTTGATTAAAATTGGAAAGCTTAGTAATCAAATATTTGTTTGAACAAGACAGAAATGGAAAACATGAAAACAAGAGTTTGTAAAACGTTTGTAAAACTCTGGGGAATATTAAAAATGCAAAATTTTAGATCAATAAATCGCAAAAAAACAAATTATTTCACAAAATAAAAATCAAGCTCCAAACTTAATACTTTTCAGAATTTTTCTGCCAGGCTTTATAAATATTCTTGCTCCCAAAAGAACACAGAATGCTTAATCTATCAAGTCCTGACATAAAATAAGAAGTGAAGGTAGATGCAGTAAATACACTGGGAACTTGAAGGACAGTGTATATAAAACGAGATGAAAAGAACAAAAGGAAAGAAAATCACGTGTCGCTAACAACCGCTTGCCAGTTTAGATTTTATAATTAAACTCAAAGGCCAAATCATTATCCTAATAAATTTAAATGGATTTTTCCCTGAAATATTTTTTATAAAATTGTAAACACCAAATAAGAATAAGTTTATTCGTAGCAAACCAAATCAATTGATACAAAATTACCAAAAAAAAAAAAAAAAAAAACACGGAGAAATCAGCTTGGTTAGTTAAAATCCTAACCTATAACGTGCAAAATATATATCACAGTTAAGTTGATAAGTCGGACTTAATGAACATTCAAGTAACCATAAAAAAAGTAAAGAAAAACGAAAAGAATAAACCCAGTGTGTTTAAAACTTTTAAAACTATAATGCAGCATGCTCCAGAGCATGGTAGAGCGTTCAAGGCTTTGCCCTCATGCAAACGTTTACATGTTAGATGGCCCTAAGGGAATTATACTTCAGTTAAAACTAAAATGTATGGCGTTTGGAACTTTCTTCCAGGAAACACAGCAGTTGCTTGGTTGTGCTTTTGCTTGTGAAATATATTTTAACAGCTTTATCCAGTAAATTCGGCCCAGATATCTCTAGACTAATCCACTAGACTAAGCCACTGATTGGTATAAATACTTTTGTGATTGTCTATGTACATTTAGTTGATTTATGTGCAGTCAGAGAATTGAATCAAGACTGGAAGCATGCTACATTTTTTTTAAGTGTATTTGAACGATAAATATATCTCTGTGTGTGTTTAAATGGTGTGCATGTCTCTATGTAAGTATGTTTTTAGTTTATGTATAGAGTATTTGAGTATGTACTAGCGCCAGACAGCAATAGGAGAGGAGAGGTACCTACATAATAAATAAATTCAAATTCAAATTGAAATTCAAATTGAAATACTTAGTTAGGGAAACGGTTGTAAGAAATATTCTACTTAGAAATATATATGTTTATATACTCGCATCTAAAAAGTGATTGATATGATGGTTAAGGTCTTTATTGATTTTATTTATAGTCAGTTTAGATTGGATAATTAAGACAACCATACCCTGATTACACTGCAGATCCAACTGGGCATATAAGTACTTGAGTAGGCAGCGCCTTGAAACGATCTCCGCATGCGAATCGTTTAGAACGGCGCCATTGACACTCATGTGCTCCCCGCTGACACATTTCGTGCCAGTTGACACCGATATAACCTGCAGAATTAAATCAAAAATGCAATTTGAATAGGTAAAAGGAGAGCAAGAGGGAAAGGGAACGAATTCTCACTTTGGCTTCACAAAAATTCATATTTTCTGTCATCACAATGCCGGCCAGAACCTTGCGCCTGGAGTAGGCCTCCTGGCCCTTGATCACCTCCATGAATTTCTCTAAAACGAGTCGCCCAATGGTATCGGCGTGTATCTGTGGCAGCTCCATCGATGACGATTTGTCATCAATGGGCAGTGGGACATTCTTCTGTGGGGCCATCATGGGACTATAAGAAATATTGCATAGCGAGGCCAGGGCGGCCTTGGCAGCCGCATTCTTGGCCAGCTTCTTGGAAGGACCTGCAGGACCAAAGGGACAACATATTCATACCATTTAAATTGAATTCATTGAGTAGGATGCCCAACCTGTGCCATCAAACTTCTTCTCATTGATGGTGACAGTCATCTTAAAGCGACAATTATTCTGCGCTCCATCGATATTAATGCACTCGAAGTGAACGTCATTGAAGAGCTCGTAGAGCAGCATTACAGGACCCTTGTCCGGCACCTTCTTCTGGCCATCAACAGCGATTGCAGTTTTGTTAACATCTAGATGGGAATAAGGGAAAAACATAGAACAGCAATTAGTTGATTGATTTAAACCCAGAGAGCGGAGTTGTGTTTAAACCCTAACTTAGGCGTAGGTAAGTACAGAATACATATAGACAACTATGTATTAGCTGAGGCGCATTTAACCAATTTTTCTTTGAGTGAATAACAAACAAATAAAACTTAAAATTAATTAATAAAAAAATAACAGAAAGAAGGAAACTTGGTGCCAAGCAGCCTGTTTAATAGCTTCCACAGGGTGAGTTTCTAGGCCTGATAAACAGTTGGGAAGGACTCATGGGAATATTATACAACAGCTATATGGTGTAGAGGTTTATAGGCTCTTAAAATCCTTTTCCTTGTAATGGAAATATTTGCAAAGAATAGTAAAGACAGCTATATGGCATAGTAATTCGTTTCCTGGGTTTAGCTTGAAAAAACCAGAATTTTAGAAGTCAACTCTGGGGCACGAAAAAACTGGAAATAAATTCTACAAAAAATATTTTTTTTGGTTATTCATAGTTTAATTCTATTCTACAGACAGCTTGAAGAAACGAGAAGTTTAGACTAAAAATATCAGCTCTGTGGCTGTAGAAAACTTGAAATAAAATCCACAAAAAATGTTTATTTATAGAGCCAGAATAGAAAGTGAAAAACTCTGTATATTTAAGGAAATTTCCCTGGTTTTGCATTTTATATTGGGCCAACCTAAGCCAATCCAAGCCAAGCAATGTGTAAATCCTCACATAAACTGCCCTGAGCTGACATTAAACTGAAATATACGACATTATTCGCACTAAATTATTCGCTGTCTGCTTGGTCCGACTGGTCGGTCGTCTGGCTGACGCCTGAGATGCGTAATGGCCATATATTTTAATGAAAGACGATTTTTTAAAGGCTGCCCCTCCAATTGATTTATCGTAAGGCAATCAGTTGGCCATGCTGCTTAAAGGCAAACAGCCGCAGCGCCCAACAGCTGTTAAAATTAATGGCTCCGTGAAGGATAACGGCGGTCTTGGCTCATGGTAGGAGAAAAGAAATATTTTTCTTCTTTTTTTTTTTTGCAAGGAAATACAAGGAAATAAATTACAAAAAGAAAACAGAAAGCAGCCAGACATGCATCAGTATTCACACACACAGACTTATGGGAGCAGAAAGTCATTCAATCATACAATCGACGCAATAAACTCAAAAAAAAAATTGATAAATAAAGAAAATCCAAAAAAAAAAAAGGGGGGGGAAATTAATAAATTAAAATCAAAAGAAAACAACAATAATACTTGCTCTGACTCATGCAAAAGTTTTCTGGGCGCAACGTGGTTTGTTCAAGCGAGGTAAGGATGAATTTCTTTTTAGGCAACATCAACATCTGAATCATTTCGACAAAATGCGTTTCGGCCACATTAACAATACCATTTTCGAGATGCTCATCGCTGGTAAAGTCCAGGTTGCCGGATGGCTTCAAGGGCGACAATACGGCGCCATCCTTGAACTGTATAAAGCTGCGTAACGCAGTGGCCGCTGCCTCGATGCGGGCTACCTTCTTACTCCGGCCTTGTCCCATGTACTTTTGGCCATCAACCTGCGTAAAACAGAGAGAGAGAGAAGAGAGAGGGAATTATACAAACAACAGTGCTTTAAGGATAAGGATTTGCCGCTTAGCCTCTGAAGAGACCTTTAAAAAAAAATATCCGACAAAATTTATAATCTCACTTGGCGGCTTTGTTGCCACATGCCCTACACACATAGGCTCACCACCTCCACCTTCCTACCCTCCAAGAGGAATTCCGTAACAGAAAAGAGGAGAAAAAAAATTACATTTTACTGGTTGCGAACGGATGTCGACATGACATTTACCGGCCATAAATTTCAGTTGAAAAAAGGCCACCAAATGGCAAAGGGGAGGGGAGGCGAGAGGAACGACAATAGGCGAAAGGTAATCGACGAATACTTATGCATTTATTCAAATTGAAAAGTCTATTTGGCCCAGACTGAGACCACTGGCAATAAAATTCCAAATGTAAATGGTGGGGTAACAAGAAAAAAAAAGGGGGAAAACACAGACCACTTCTGATGACTCCACTGGCAATCTATTCTCTGTGTTTTTTTTTTATGGATTTTATTGTCATATGCCAGGCTCAACCGCAGATATTAAAAACTATATGAAGCAACCGTCATAGGGTGAATAATTTGTACAATTCATTGTGCTTCCATTCGAATAACGAAATATCTATCATTAGAGAGACTATTTGGCTTAGGCAGAGTATAGTCAGGTGGCCATATATAGAGGAGGAATGATATACCTCTGCCATCCTCATAGACAATGATGTGCAACATTCGATTGTTTAACGTTTGGTTATCACGATTTTTATGACCTCTTACAAGCGAGTGAGTAAGGGAATCGTCTCCCCCTCTTCTTGGCGACCTCAAAATGTTTACAACACTCGGCTGCCTCTGAATAGATTCGCCTGCGCCTTTGCGTTTGCAATCGCCATCGCGTTCGCGTGGCTTCCCTATTTGGTTATTTTTTTTATTGTTACACACATGGGCAGAGGATAGATGAATGGATGGTTGGTTGAGGGGCGTAGCTAGACAAATAAATCAGGTGCCTTGAGTGGCATATACTTGTGCCAGAAAATGGTAGCCTAGGAAAAAACTTGTCTTCGACACGACACGACACACGGCAGACATCAGGGTTTTCCTTAAGCAAATACAACGAAACCTCCACTTATGATTTCCATTTCATTTGAATATTTATTTGACTGCCTCCCACCCCACCATCACGAGTGAGATATCCGGGTTAAAAGTGTTGTCAAGAAGCATCAGTAAAAAAAAAGAAAAGCACAAGAAAACGCTGTCAGGTTTAAACCATTTTCCATTGTAATAAAGCAGAAAATATAATCGAAGCGATATCAAGTTGAGTACAATTGTGCCTTCGGGTGAAATTTGCATTTTCCCATTTAATAGTATCGCCGAATACTATTAAACGGTATCAAACTCGCTTCATTATACCCTGCTGACCAGGCACAGGCGGCTACACTCAGCGAAAAAAGCTAAAACATTTTAGAAAATATATTTTAGTCAGCAAATACAAAGAAAAAACATTTAATTTCTACCTAAAATTCATCTAAACAGGGCAATCAGAGAACTGTAAGCCAATTGCTCTGCCTTAAGCCTCAGAGATCTGCAGTGAATGGCTTGGCAAGCGTTGCTACTGATTCATCGTCGATCCCCCTGAAAATTTACTTCATTTATTAACTCAACTCCTATAAAATCTATTTAAAACCTCAGCATGAAGGTGCCAAATCAATATGGACAACTGTCTGTGTAATTAATCTCTGCTTGGCTGTTTTATGTATTTTGTTCTCAGTGTATACAAAGTGGCCCCCAACTAGACCATCACGCCTGGCTTCATGCTGCCTCCTCCTGTGTTGCGGGCCAATGACAATCGCTGACCAAATGATGCGGCCTATAGGCCAGGCCAGGCCAACCCAGGCAAGGCTATTACAGCCAACATCAGTGCCATGATGCAGTCTCCTGCAGCTGCTATTAGGGGTATCTATACACACACACACACACACACATATATTTATATATGTAGAGGTTTTGGTGGTGCCGCAGTCGTTCGCCAAGCTTGAATGCAACTAAATTGCGTGGAACATCCATGAAATGAGCGTAAAAGAATTTTGCCAATATTTAAAAAGGAATTTTGGCCAGCTGCCCGGCATCGGAGATTTCTTATTCAAACGCCCAACAATTAATGAGAAAGAAAAATCTTCAATATTCAATAAATCCTTGGCTCGACAGAGCGATAGAGAGAAAAACCAATGTGGCTTGAAGCGTCAGTCAATTAAAACAGTCAAATGCAATGCAGTCTGGTGATATCAACAACCAAATAGTCCCGACAGTTGATTGACGGAAATTGCTTTCATAAATTGCCAAAGATAGCAGCTTGGCCTGACCATATCGATGCCCAGATACACTTTATACACTTTATAGGGGGTAAATTGGGTTGCGAAATAAATGAGTTTAGAGACAAAACCTAATAAAATAGCTAAACAATTGCCAAGGCGTCGAGGCAGAATCAGGTTATTTCGAGACACGCAACTGCCAGTCATCGGCAACCAACAGCTGCTGCAGCTGCTGCTGCTGCTGCTGCTGCTGCTTGACAAGTGCAACCGCTGTGGCACAGAAATTCATTATAAATTTTAATCTAACGATTCAATCAGGTTATCTATTTCACATACGATTGCCATGCACCGCTTTAATGGAATCCCAAAAGTGCCTTGAACCAAACGATACACTTGCCTGCCCTATATAGATGGTTATATCCGATGATGCCCTGGCTGCTTCGTTGAAAGGGTACTAAAACCAGCCTTCATAAATTTATCTAATGGCGCGATAAATTAAAATTTTGGCTACCATTTTGCCATATAATTAGCTCACAGATACACAATGTGTTGAGGGGCATTTGTATGTGTGTGTGAGTGATTTACCTCAACGGAGATCGTAAAGAGGGGTGCATGGACCGGACCCGTTTGTGACTCCAATTTGTATATCAGTCCATGGCGTAGCTCATTGAGCATCGCCACTGTATTCTTCGGCTGCGGTATGCGCTCCTTGCCCGTTTTATTTTTCTTTGGAGGAACTGAAGAAGGAGAAAAACCAGAGGAAAATAAATTTATCAAATAAACAAAAATATCTTTAAAGATCTTCGATATCCGATATCCGATAAGGATCGATAGACTTACCGGCATATTTGGGCATATCATAGCGTCGCTTCTGTGGTGACTTCCGATTATAGCCGTTCATATTGGCCTCGGTTGCTGTGGCCACCGGCTAATGGAAGGAAGGAAGAATAGAATTTTTGTCCATTAATAAGTCAAGTGTCTGTGGGGTTAATTAATCACATTTATTACTTGCAATACACACACACAATATATATAAATAGAACAATCTAAACGGTTTTGTTTTTTTATTTTATCTTATTTTTTTTCTGTCTCTTTTTTATCTTTGCTGTTTGTCTGCCTGTTTGTACAGTTGCTGGCGGTGAGTTGTGATTAGAACAACAGTAAACATTATAGATAGATGGATGAATGGATAGATGGATAGATAGATAGATAGATTATTAAGCCGACCAAGGCAAAGCAAACAGGCAGACACACTCGTACAGATGGAAGAGCATTAGCCTAGCTAAACAAACAACATCAACAACAAACCACAGACAGAGTTACAGTTTTACGCACACAGAGAGAATAGACACACAAAGTTTACACTTATTTATAGGCAGAGTAGCGTATACGCTAGTCGGCTTGAGCTTGAGGGTTTTGGGTATTTTATTTTTTAAGTGGCTTGGGGAGGATTTACGGATCGATCTTACTTATCTGTTAAGAATTACACACAACATTGAAAACGATATCAGTTTGAGGTAATGAGAATGGAGAGCACAGCGTGTCAAATCAATGATAAATCATAAAGGATATATAGTTGGATATATTTATAGAGAGAGAGAAAGAGAAATATATATATGGATAAGGTAAAAAAATGCTACAGGTTTATTGAAATAATTTAGAAAACAATGTGCAACCTTAAAGCTTTACAACAAAGTGGCAACAATGCAGAAAATTCTATTTTTGAGAAAAATTTATTTTATGTTTTCTACAAATTAAAAAAAAATCCAGAAAAATTATAAAATTGTTTAGAACTCTAACTTTAAATTATTCTTTCTTAAGAGCTGACTTTTTAAAAGAAACCATTAAAAATTAAATAATTTTCTTGATTTTTATGGCCAAAGTCTAGGACTGTCTGCCTACTAGGCTTATAGCCTTGGATATACCTTGAAATAAATTAATTAATTAATTAAAAGATATTTTAAGCAGACTGTAAAAGTGTTTTAACCAAATTTGAAACCTTCAATTCGGTCTGATAACACAGCTAATGTCAATGATTTGTTTAAAGATCCTTTCAATTTATTAATTTAATCACTTTAAAAACAATTTTAACTGTAAATATATATGTAAGCTACTGATTTTATAAAATTAATAATTAATATTGCCAACAAAATCAGAAAGAAAAAAATACCTTAAGCCATAGGGCGTATGAGTAATATTTTTTAGTTTAGCTGTTTAGCCTTTTAGCTTCAATTTATGATTCAATTTCTACTTTTAAAAAGAATTTATTTATTGCTTTATACTTTGCTTCAAATTCGTATTTAATTTCTACTCTTTTCAAGAATTTATTTCGTATTTATTTATTTTCCTGATTTTTTTATTTAATTTCTACATATCAAAAGAATTTATATCGTGTTTTTATATTTTTCTTGAATTGCTCATTTAATTTTTACTTTTTCCAGGAATTTATTTCATGTTTTATATTCCTAATCTTTAGGTAAAAAATAATTTTAAATAATTAAAGTTTTATAAGCAATTAACTCTAGGAATAAAATCTCTAAATTTCTTGTTTAAAAATATTTAAAAATTCAGGTAAAACAAACTATTTAAAAAATATTTAAAGGCTTCAAACAAAGTGGAATTTTTTTTACATTTTATATTCCTTAAAAACCTTTGATTAATTAAAGTTTCATAAGCGATTAATTCTAGTAAACAAAAAAAACTCTAAATTTCTTGTTTAAATATAAGAAAATTCAAGTAGAAAAATTTATTTAAAAATATTTAAACGCTTAGGATACGGTATTTAAGCAAAGCAACTGAGACTCAGAAGCTGTCCTTGTTGGCTGGAGACACTTACTGGATGAACTTGTGAACTCTCCAACCCTCGGCTGGCATGCAACATTCAAAGTTTTTTCTACTCACATAGCGACGCTTCACCATGGACCGAGATCTCTTGGCCATAAAGGATGACGAAGCGGCATAGAAACGTTGACGCTGGTAATATATTAACGACTTTGACAGACGTTGCGCACCATGACGATATGATTTATAATACACACGCCTCGGTCTATAATAGACTGGAGGATACATTTTGCAGGGCCAACAGAAACCAACAACAGCAACAACAACAAAAAAACAAAACAAAAATCAATAAACAAGAAGAAAAATTGAAGAGCAGAGAAATCTCTTGAAAGCAGGAAATGGAGAAAAAAATTCACGGCTAGTCGGGCTCAGTGCTGAAAATCAACTAACGGGGCAAAAGGAAATTGCAGCAAATTTCATACAGAGCTGATGGCAAATGGCAACGGCAGCAGCAGTAGCAGCAGCATCGGCGGCATCGGCAGCGGCGGCAAATTATATTCAAAAGCCAAATAAAATAAATACATTTCAGCAAAAACATAGAGATAGATGTAGAGATGCAGACATTAGACGAACCCGAGGCTGATGCAGCATCGCAGGGCGGCATTTTGTCTCAATTTTAATTTGTCATGTTTGCCAGGCGTGAGTTTTGAACTGCACAGATACATGGATGGATACACAGACACACAGCTATACAGCTCTACAGCTACAAATGCAAGATTGAAGCTGTTGCAGCTGATGATGCCGCCGATGATGCCTGCGTGCTGATAAAAACATTGGCAGCAAAATGCCCAGCTAACAGAATTTTTTCTTGCAAATTAATTAAACGAACACCAAACGCCACACGAGTTTGAATGGCCAGTCCTGCCTGTCCCGCCTCGTCCCATCCAATAGATTCTCAAAGCAGCTAGCGGTCTCTGTAGGGAGAACGAAGCAGTCAGGCAGGCAGGCAGGCAGCAGCTGCGCCGAAACCTCAGCAATGCATGACTTGCATTTGCATAGATATTACAACTTAAAGTAAATCCACCAACTGGGTAGAGGAGCCACAGATACCTATGGACGACGACTACACATACATGTATGTGCATAATAAAACACACTAAAAACGGTAAACAACAGACAGGAACAGGCCTTGGGTGAAGAAACCGACGTGGAAATACCTTGGCCAAGGAGATCTATCAAGGGAATAGAGAGAAGTGTGCTGGAGCAGCTAAGGAAGCTGCCCTAAGCACTAAGCCAGCTGCTTGTCATGATACAACAAACCCAGGTAGACAGAGTATAAGCCCTAGAGGTAGCAGCCTGCTGACTTGGCATAAGGAAGTGACTTCAAAGCCTTTAAATTATTTATATAGAGGCCACACCAATGTCATCAGCTATTGACAGAGTCCAGAGGAAGGCAAGAGGATCGTATAACTTCACTGAGCCTGAAAGTATGCTAGGTAAACGTTCACTAGTCAATCAAACTGAGTTGCCTGGCAAACAGAGAACTTTATGATGAATCAAATTTCGCTGTGTTTTATTGAAAATACATTGAAATTTCTACAAAAATTGATCTTAAAAGATCTTAAGCAACTTAAAACTAAGTAAAAAGTGTTTCTAGTTAATAACCAAGAGAAGAAACAGTAAGATTCAGTCTATAAAAACGTTAAACAGTCAGTTGGACTAAAGAAAATTGTAATATTTAAGGAAAACATGTTGGGGAAAAGTGTAGAAATGAAAACTAAGCAATGCAAGGTATTGCAAAAATATGAAAAATGCATATGAAATGTGACTAAAGGCAAATTAAAGCAACCCCAAGAGTCGCAGCGTTGCAACAACAACGGCCCCCCGAGACAATAACAACTAGAAACGGCAAACGAAGGGCGCCGAGACTCTTGACAAGCAAAAGACAAGAAAGACAAAAGACACCGTCCGTGCACCACACCACAGCACACCACACCACAGCACACCACAGCACACCATGCACAACACACAGGGCCCAGAAATTTGCGTTGATTTTAACGGTACTCGTCGTCCGTTACGGAGCGATGCGCAGCAACAGCAGCAGCAGCAACAAGACAACGACCAACAACATATCATTGCACCTGTGCGGCAAGTGTCAGGCTAAGTCGCCTCGCCTTGCCCTCGCCCTGCCACAGCGCCCCGTCTGCCAAATGGCACAACAATGGGGGGCTTCTACTAAATTAGACAACAAATGCGACGCGCCTGCTGCCTGCCAGCCAGCCAGACAGCCGGCCAGCCTGCTTGGTTGCCTGCCTGCCAGGCTGTCTGCCTCTTATTTTGCCAGCTTTTTTTCTGCCTTTTTTTTTTTGTGTGCAGTGTTCTGCACGCGCCCTACACACACAGCCAGGGTAACCGCTGTTCTGCTTTCTACACTACACTAACCCACTACTACTGCGACTACCCAGCTAAATCCAAGTTCCCTGGCCCAGGGAATACGTCACGCTTGAATTGTCATTGTCCTAGCACACATAGAGCTGCCAAGTGCCAAAATGCCAACTGCCTGCTGATTCGGGGCTGGTCTGGGCGGCATAACAACCGAGGGGAGAGACCTTGTTAAAAGCATAGTTCCAACCTCAACAACAAATCAACAAGGTTACCTCTGCCGCTGCCACATCTTGCGAGTAGCGGAAGGACAAGGAAAGGCAACACAAGGTGTCGAAGTTCGCATGTTTTTTCTTTCGAAATATTCGCACAAACAAAAGTCAAAGAAAGCCCAACAACCAGCAAGGACAGCCAGGACAGCTGGGACAGCCAAGCCAAGCCCCTTCAATTCCATCAGCTGCAACAAAGCAGAATTCACATCCATATTTGATTGAGGAAAATGCTCAAGAAAGCACCGCACTTGGCACGTACTCTGGTCTGGTGAAGGCTCAGAGGAACCAACTGACTGTAACCTTCGAGGCAGATTGGCGGAGGCCATTCGGGTGGGGAAGCTGCTACACATTACTCATCCGACAAACTCTAATCAGGTGAATACAAGAGACTCAGTTTATGGCCACTTGGACCTTTACGAAGCTCTAAAATCCTGTGCAGCGAGCGAGCGAGCGAGGAAATTAACTCGGTCAACTCCCAGAGGCTGCAAGCTAAATGCAGCAGCAGCAGCAGAATCCATTGGTTATAAAAGTTTAACCAGCTGAAGCTGTCACTGCCTGCCACGTAAATGTAATTTTACCGTTTTTACCTGCTCGACTACATAAATGTTGGAAAGGTTAATTAGAGGGCGACGTCATCAGCTCTCCAGTAACCTGCTGTAACCTGCTGTAACCTTGGTATTGCCCTACTCCTCTCTCCAGCAAGAGCCCGATGATATCGATTCAAGACAAAGCAACCCAATTAGTCCAAGTGTTTGCATAATGACATTTCCAATGGTCATCAATTAGGTCGGCCGGGTGGTGCGGGTAGCTAATATTTCACATCTTAATGGCAAAGGCCTTAAGTGTAAAAAGCTTTTTTCACCTTTGGATACCGCCTTAGACTCAATAACTGCATTAAAGTCAACTTATGTGTCCCCCATAACCATCAGAAGTGGAGAAAAACAACAGAAATATTTTGTTGAAACTGTTGATGGGCAATTGCTGCATGGGAAATGTGTTTTTCACTGCATTGGACGCCCCTTAAGGGTCCTAGGAGGACAAGGCTATATGGACTTGCTGCTCTGATCAATAATAAATTTACTTTTTATATTTCAACATAAGAAAAACAAAAAAAAACACAGAAATTGCTTTTGCAGAAGCCAAGAAGAAGCAGCCAACAATATTTTTTTATTTTTTTTTAAATTCCTCTCACATAGCAACTGGAAGTTTCAACAAACTATGCTATAGAAAACATTAAAGCTTGCGCTGAAAAGTATGCTTTAAATTTCTTCCCCCTTGGGCCAAAGAAGTGCAGGAAAATTTCAAACGCTTTGATGCAACAAATTTAGCTTCAAAGCAAAACTATAAACAATTTGTTTAGCATATATGTATGCACACACACACACACACACGCGCACAGGCAGGGACATACACATATGCATATATTCTCATAGGTATTATGAGGCTATTTGAGAAAGCAAAGGAAACGTTTATGATGTTTATGTGTGAATAAACGGAAGTCACGTAAATGTTAACAATTTGAAAAAAGTTTCTCCTTCGTTATTTGAAAAGAAACAAAAAAAAAAACAACAACAAAAACCAAGAGAAACCCCTAATACAACAACAAAATGCCAAAACAATCAAAGAACTCACATCCACCGACAACAAGAAAAGAGTTTGCTGCTTTTAGCACGCACGCAAGCCTTTGGGACAGCTACGAAAAGGCCCCGCAACACCACCCGCTCAAGAGGATGTTGGTGTTGGCAGTGGGAGTTTACCTGGATGCGAATGATATCGCACTTATTTGACAGCCCACACAAGGTGCGTGACAAAATGCTATTACTGCGACACACAGAGACATGGGACAGCAGTTGGACTGTGACTGGGACTGTGAGTGGGAGTGGGAGAGAGAGAGTAAAAGGGTTTGAGGTTACAGCAACCGCAAAATGCTATAAAAAACCCCTAATAGCATAGCATTTACATAGCAAATCATGCATTGGAATTATGTACAATATGTAAGCGAAATGTATTTTTAAATAACCAGAAAGAACAACTTCTTGGCGCTATTCGATCATCATCAGCAAACAGCAAACTGCGAGCAACTTATACACTTATAAAAAAGCCACGAAAGAACTGAAATATTTTTTCCTCTATTATATATTTAGAGGCAACGATTGACAGCTTTGTTTGTTGGCGTGCTTTGTTCCTTTATTGACTTTTCCTTCTTGTTGTTTGTAGAAAAAATCCAACTTTGGCCACAAAGTGGTGTAGCGCATCAGAGAGAAGGACAATTATAATGGTTTTCTCTGCTTTTCTGTGCTTTTCTGTGCCTTTGAATTGAGAAGAAAGACCTGACAACAATCAGTCAATCACAACATCCCGCCAGGACGACGGACGGACGGACACAGGCAATTATTTCTGTGCACTGAAGCTTATAAACCCTTGCAGATGTGGGCAAATATGTATGACAGATCTGAATGATAAGCAAGAAAACAGGGCGACACGCAGCATTTATACCCTTTAGATGGAAAATTCATGTAGTTTACATGGCATAGAAA
>JAWNPV010000007.1:0-20210 GCA_035078785.1 Collessia kirishimana
GGACCCCTGATCCACTGTGGCTCTGTGGCTCGGTAGCAGGTAGGTGCATTTGCCTACAGGTCGGGTCGGGGCCAGGGTCAGTCATTACAAAACGTTTACGCTGCTGTTGGCTTCATTTCGCCTTTGGCTTGGTTTCTTCTTGTGTTAACCATTAGGTTGCACATCTCAATAGACCCGATCAGTATCGATAGCAGCCCCTGCCATATGCCTATGGGGCAGAGTGTTTAATTACACGCATTCGATGCTTTAGAGCTGTGGCTTCCACTTCGGGGCAGTGTGATTAGACTGCAGCAACAACAGCAGCAACAGCAACAGCAGCAGCAGCAGCAGCAGCTAATGGCTGTCCGACATACTGCGTTGTAACAGTTCAATGGCAAAGTCACTAAAAAAAAAAAAAACAGAAAAAAAAGCTGAAAACAACATTTAATGATCAGGTTTTTGCTTTTACCCGGGCTGCTTGATATCATAAATTTGTCACGATTGTTTTATAATTATTTTTACCCGAAGGTAACCAGGCAATTAGTCAAGGTATCTGGCCTTAGAGATTTTCCCTGACAGATGGGACTACGGACTACAGCATTTTCCTAGCATTTCAATCAGGGTTACTGCCAGCCAGCTGATCTGGTCTAAAGATAATTCAAGCTGCAGAGTTGCCATCGGTTTATTTAAATGAATTTAAAAGCAACTGGGCGAGTGAGCATCGCAGTCATAAATCAATGAAGCGGATGCAACTTGCTGAAGACAGATTTCTAGATGCCAACTGGGCAGGGCTTTAGCTCTATAAACTCCAGCTGCAAGCAGATACAGATACAGATACAGCTATGGATATAGACAGACAGCGTTGGTTGGAATGCAAAGCACGAGCTGCTATGGCAATTGGCAGGCATTTGGCATTCAGGGCTAAACGAAAAGATGGCTAATTGTGAACGAGCCAACGACGAAGCGAATGTTTTGTTTTCAGTTGGCTAAATGAACTTCAATGTTAAAGCCAAAACAATGTTATTGAAATCAGAGCAGACTAATTTATCAAATCTCTGATGACTGATGCTCTTCTGCCTGCCTAACTGCCAAGTAAAATTATGAAAAGTAACAAACAGCAAACAGCAAACAACAAACGGCAGACGGCAAACGGCAGGCAAAGAGGTCACCTAGAGCAGGAAAAACTGTTAACGTTCTAAAAAAAAAAAACGATTCTGTGTGTGTCTGTGTGTGTGTGTGTGTGTGTGTGTGTGTAGCCTAGACGATATATCATTTACAATATTAGACATTGGCTGTCAACTAAAGACGACAAATTAGGCAATGGACTTTGGGGACTGAGAAACGAAACTGGCTGTTGAGCTACCAAAACCGATAATTCAACGCAACAGAAATTGAAAATCAAATTGAACGTGAACTGCATGGTTAATGCTGTGACACACACACACGCACACACAGAGACGGCAGCAGCAGCAGCTGTAGAAATATTTATGGCAGCTGCCGCCATACATGTCCTTGGCAAAGTTCGTGTCTTAAGTCTTTTGTTCTATGCTTTTGATGGCATTTGCTTTGCCTTAAGAATCATCTTTTCTTGTTCATGCCACAGCTGCGCCTGCCAAATGCCATTTTCTAGCTTTGAACTTTAAAGTTCAAGTGTAAAATTGTCGATTTGAGTTTCGAGTTTTCTTCTTCTTCTTCTTCTTCTTCTTCTTATTATTATTATTAAATTGGTGGGTTGGGCTCTCTGCTTGGCCTTCGGGGTGCAGCTCTCTGCTCTCTGGCGGCCAGGCAAAGGTAAACAATAATTATGTTGGCCATCAATCAGCCCGAGCTTAAGGATCATTGGACATTACTAAGCTCTGCACGGTCTGCACGGTGCTTGCTTCCGGCCATCTAATGCACCCGCATCTCAACGGATCTTACAATGACTTTGATTTCAAATGTAAGGCAAATCAACTATGAGGAAGTGATCAAGCTTCAAGGCTACAACGCTCCCTAGAGAGATTGATGTCTCTGCAAGGCGAGGCAGTTGGCAGATGGCAGATGGCAGCTGACAACCGCAGCTTTTTCACTTGTTGCAAATGCAAATTTAATTATGAGAACAACAGCAACAAACAGCACCAACAAGGGCAGCAACAAATTGCCAACCAAATGACAATCAAAGTCTGTTCGCTTTGCAATTTGCTGACTTTGTCACACAGCTGCTTCTTGGCCCAGACCATGGCATAGAAAATTCAACTGTGAAGTATTCTAACATAATTGTTGTCGTCGCTGTCGCTATTGCTGTTGCTGTTGCTGTTGCTGTTGTTTACTGTGGCAAAGTCATCAATAAGCAGCTCAATGGCAAAATCATTTTAACAACTCAGCTTGGACTGTGTTGATTCGTAATTTATAGCATCACTTGTGAGCTCAGCTAGCCACAGCCGCAGCTACGATGCATTACAATGCACAGTGTGGCAAACGTAATTAAGCAGCAACAAAAAGAACTTTAATGCTGTCCAGCTATAATGATTTCCCTTGGCAGACAGAGCTGATGCAACTATAGTGGTTGTCATGGTCAGTCTGCGGGTGTCATTCAGGTGATTTTATTTCACACAAATTCACAGCTGTCTGTCAACCAGTGTCCAGTGCCATGCTTAAGACATCTTTTCAGCAATTATTATTGACAATTAATGAGCAACTAAGATGCTAAAAGTGCTGACTCGCTGACTTGCTAACTCGTTGACTCGTTGACTGTGGCAAGCGGTTTGTCTTGAAATACGTTGCAGTTGACTCCGACTGGAGATCTGTGCACTGTGGATTCTCAGTGACATTGACCGCCTGCCCAGTCAAGTGGGCAGTCAGCTAAGCCGGCCGGCCTGACCAGCTGAGTCATCATCATCATCATCAACATCATCAACACCAGCCAGCTAGCCAGCCAGCCAGGTAGCAAGTCAGCAAGGTAGCCAAAGTCAACATAAAAAAAAATTCTTTTTGGCCAGCAAGTCAAGTGCAGGCGCTGCCTTCGGCGAATTGCAAATGAAGACAAATGAATTGACAAGATCGTGTGCTGCAAGCCACCTCCCTGCCCCCCCTGCCCCCCTGGCCCCTGCCCCAGTGGTGTCACTTACGTCTTCAGCTCATAAATATCCAACACTCGTCTCTGTCTCTGTCTGTCTGTTGTCGGTCGTGTGTCGTCGGTGTGTGTGTGTGTGTGTCTTCAAGGTTGTGGCGGACAAGAAGTCGTACGTGGACGCAATGCGGAAAACACGATGCGAAATGAAGTTGAAACAAAATTGCCATTAAAATGTAACATAAAAACGCCGCTAATTGCTAACGTTTTACATAGTTATGTGCGGCTGTAAGAAAAAACCCCCGAGACAGCAAGACAGCGGAGACAACACGGCGAGTCAATGACAGCTCAGTAAATACACAAGAGTCGGACAAAACAGTTGGTAATTGAATAGCATTAAGTGCATTGGTATGTTGTCCCGACCAGGGACGGCGGCGGCGGCGGCGGTGGCGGCTGCGACAGGGGAGGGAAACAAATGGAAATCAATTCAATCGATATTTATGTCATTAATTGCGGCGATTTGCACTAAACGTTGTTGCCCAACGTTGACTAATTTCAGTCTCAATCATCAGCCGGAGCCTTTTGACACACATCAACCGAAACACCAGCAAAGATGTTAATTCTCTGCCATCGGACTGTTCATTTCCTTTGTCCATGTAGCGGTCCCCACCATAGTGGTGCAGTGGTAGCCAGCTGCAGGCCACATCCATGATCTCTTACAAAACAAAGTCATTAAAGTCAATTAAATGACTGAAAAGCGTTTCATAAATAAATCTCAAATGATTCTTAGTCATCTAGAACGTGTCAAGATCAGTAAAACGATCGGACCGAACAGCTGCAAGTGATCTACAGGCTCAGTGATCTACAGGCTTAGTGATCTACAGGGATTTCAGAGATCTACAAGCTCAGTGATCTACTGGTCCAGTGATCCACAAGCTCAGTGATCTACTGGCCAGTGATCTTCAAGCTCAGTGATCTACAAGCTAAGGGATCTACAGACTAATGAATCTACAGGCGAAGTGATCTACAGGCTGAGTATCTACAGGGATTTTAGAGGCATCAAGGTAGCCATTGATCAGCAAATTGTCTAGATCCCAGAGGGCAGGCAACTAGAGCAAATGATCTTTAATAGAGTGGAAGTAACTCTGCTCACTACGATCAACCACAGTCTCCCCGCTCCTTTGACAACCTGGCAAGACAGTCAGTTGGTTTCTATGCCCCATGATGTTTGTCTGCATTATGATCAGCTATAGTTGACCTGCGTGTCAGAGGCTGAGCGCTGAGTTATTTTGGCACATTTCGAATGTTGAATACACGATCAAAGACCTGTTGTCTACCTCGGCATTACCACAGACCCGCAAGCCAATAGAGAGACCGACAGACACCGCATGCCACACATGCAATGGACATCAAAAGGCAGCAACTGAAATTTGTTGCGGCTGCCGCTTGGCCGTTTGCCAGCCAAAAAAAAAAAAAATACAAAAAACCAAAGTGGCGTCTCGATAACACGCCGGACAACGACGGACAACGCCGGACAACGCCGGACAACGCCGGACAACGCCGGACAACGGCGGACTTTGTCAATATGCGATAGACGATGCGAGATATAAAACACAATATAATGCGATCGATCCATGCAACCAGCCATCAGCCATCAGCCACCAGCCACCAGCGACAGCAGCTGGCATAAATTTTTTGTTCTATGTCTGCTACCCCTGCTTGCCTCTTAACCGCCCCTGCTTGCTGCTTGCTTTGCAGTGTTCCTGGCGCTGCCCTGGCCCCGCCAAATGGCCTCTGCCACGAGCCTTTCTCGTATATCGATCTGACCGAGTCTTGATTTCAACACGGTTCAGCTTGGCCTGGCATGCCTAACGGTAGTATTTTGCGACGATGCTGGTGGGAGTACAACCAGCCAGCCAGCCAGCCACAGAGAGAGAGGTGGGAGGGCAGAGTGAATGGGGAAATAATGACTGCATCTTGGCAGAGTTGGCTTAGGGGGGTCTCTACACACCTGCATGCCAAGCGGGTGTGTGTGTGTATGAGTGGAGCGTGTTGGGTGCAGGCAAGCGTATAATGAGTTCGGTGTGTGCAGCTTGCAACGTGCAGCTTGCAGCTTGCAGCGTGCAGTGTGTGTTCATGTTGCCATGTTAGCTGTTGGGTGTTGTTTTCCATTTTTTTTTTTTTTTTTATGTTTCTTCTGATTTTTCTCTTATTTTCTGTATTTTATCTCTGACTCTCTGAATTTACTAAATATTGACACCCGCTGGATGTATTTTTTGGCCGTTGTTGTTGCTGTTGCTGTTGTTGGTGTTGCACGTTCGTTATTGTTGGCTGGCAAAGTTGAACATAATGAGTTTGTTAAGTGTAATTGGTTAGAGCTTGCCTGGCCTGGTCCGTTCTGTTGTAGCTATTTTGGGTGGCTTTTTGGCTTTCGATTTGGCTGGACTTGCAGTGAGTGTTTGGCCTGCATTGTCCCGCTGGTGATGGCCAGGCGATAGGCTCCTTGAAAATGGGTCAAACATACAGCCACAGCCACAGCCGCAGCAGCAGCCACAGCCGCAGCAGCAGCCACAGCCAACTGCCCGCAGCTGTAAACTATATGTCAGTCAGTCAGTCAGTCAGACAGTCAGTCAGTCTCTGGGTTTATATTACTTTATTACCTGGATTATTTATTTGCTCAGGTTTCTCTGGCTCTCTGGCTGGGGGGGGGAATTTCTGCAAACGACTGCTAATTTCTGTGCTGTTTTCTGCGGTTCATAGCTGCGAGTCGAGTCGAGTCTAATCAATCAAAAAATTATAATTGAAATTGCTTGGTCTCGTCGTAAGTGTGTGTTTACATGTCTCAGTCTCTATGTAAACTGAACCCCGACTGAAATACAATCGCCTCACTTTCATCTAAGCGTCTGTTGTCTGCTGTTGCTGCTGCTGCTGCTGCTCATCAATCAGTTGAAAAATGAAAGCAAAATTCAACACAACGGAACGTGTAAAAGTCACGAAACTTTCAAGACAAAAGAAATTTACCTTGAACTAAGCCGATTGCCACAGAGGATATTTGCCAATCGCCTCTCAACTCAATTCACCATAACCCACCACAATGATCAATCAGAATCGACCTCCACTAGGGTTGTGTCTGCATCGTAGTTCTCCAAGATTTTCATGGGGTAGAGCAACTAAATTTAGATAAATCCAAGTGGCAAGACCTTTTAGCCTTACAGGGCCACAGCCAGGCATAAACCATTGATGTAGTCCAAGGACTCCAACTATTTTAGTGCATTAAACGTATTAATTAATGTTTTCTCTGTTGTTTTTCTCTGTTTTGTTGGTGTAAATTATGAAAGTGTTAAGTAAAATGCATACAAAAGTCTGGAAAAGATAAGAAAATAAAGGAAAAGCAAAGCAAAACCCAGTCAAGTCAAGCGAAAATATTTCATAATCTCTCTGTAGACACAAGACGTGTGACTTGGAAGCGGGGCGGCGGACAACGGGGCAGCAGTAGATGAAGTCACAGGCGGAGGTGTTGCTGCTGGTGCGGCTGGTGCTTATAATGTTGATGGAGGAGCCCAGTAAATATAATTACATGAATAACAATACACATAGCTGACTGACTGACTAACTGACTGTCCCTCTCGCTGTCTGTGTGTCTGTGTGGCTGTGTGTGTGTGAGTGTAAGCTTTCGTCACTAGTGATTATAAATAAGTTTTAATGCTGCATTGTAGTTACGAGTTTATTTATTGTGTTAAGCGTTAAATGATGTACGAGCTGGGGGCGTTGAATTGCGTTAAGCGCACTCGTAACACGATGACCCTGATGACTATGAAACGAACCGACCGACCGACCGACCGACTGATGGAACAACGAGACAGCAAGGCAGCGAGACACACAATGCAGCGGTAGCGGTAGCGGGAACAAATGGGACGACGAGTTGGACGTCGTCGGGAAGCGTCGTTTAATGTTGAAAGCCATGACGTTGCCAGTTGTCATTTAGCTCAGATACAATGGGGCGTCTACTTGGGTTTAATTAAGCGTGTATGACTGTACCTGTGTGTGACTGTACCTGTGTGTGTTCGCGTAAAAATTGCATGCAGACAGCCCAGCATTGTAATCATGTTGCGTGCGTGTGTGTGAGTGTGAGAGCGACACCTTCTTCAATTTCAGTTTTGAATTTCATACAACAAAGCGACGGCGGCGGCGGCGGCAACTTTGTATCTAATTATATGTGACGAGACTCTCAGGTTTCAGATCTCAGTTAGTCAGTCAGTCAGTCAGTCAGTTGAGTTAGATAGCCAGCTTTGGCGTAGGCGTTGGATGTGTAATTAACAGATTGTTGTTTGCTTTGTGTGTTGAGTGCTTGTTTAATGGGCGTTTAATCATCTATAATCATTAGGCCTCACCCTCATCATCACCCTCATCATCACCCTCATCACCATCGACAGCATTATGATTATCATTATCCACACAAAGAAAAAACATTTTCAGAATCATCCATCGACAGCAGTGAGCGGTTCTTTGCTCAGCTCTTCAATTCACAGACCTTGAGAGGTCTCCACCAGGCAGATTGAGGAAGCTAAAGGCTTTCATCACACCAAGCTGAGATAAATAAATAAAAAATTTCACCTACTCAAGTGGCCTTTTGTGGTCTTCACTTCCTTCTCCAACGTCTTGACATCTCCACAGCAACTTGAACACTTCAGCTGCCTTCAGGCAGGTGCAACAGTTGTCTGAAGTGTTAGTGGTGTCTCTGACACCCACCTGCCCACTTCACTTTACTTTATTAATTTCCCTACTTCCCTCTTCCTCTCTTTCTCTTTCTGTCTCCACCAGGTGCCCTGCTTGAGCAGTCCAGCGATATGCTGATGGAGCCCAATGACTTTACGCCCATCACAGTGATGCGTTCGCATGAACAACACTTTCATATGCCGCCCACCACCCAGCTGCAACCTCACGTCCCGCCCACCTCCACCTCCTCCTCCACTGGTCGACACTTCCAGGCCCCCTTGCAACTGCAGCTGCATCAACCGGATCAGTTTCGTCCCATTGCCAGTCCAAATGCCCCGTTGATATCTCGTTCCGATGTTGTCACTGGTCCGACGACCGAGGACTCGCACAGCCAGGCGGCCCAGAACTTCTATCCACCCTTCTACCATGAGGCTCCGCCTCTGGGCCACTCGCGTCCCTACTTTGGTCACGCCGGCCTGGGTACACCGCTGCCCCTGTTGCCACCGCAGCAGGAGGTTCATCCACAGCAGCAGCAGCGCGGCTTTGATGCAGCCATCCTGGGCAGCGGTGACTTTGGCGTGCTCCGCGGCGGCACCTTCTACCCGGAGGAGGAGATGCCCTACCATCCAGAGGACAACAGCGACTATATCTACGGCGATGGCAGCGGCGGCAACAATAACAACGGCCATGGACGACCCAGCGAGGGCTTCGTCCAGAAGTACACATATGCGGAGGAGCAGTTTGCCAATTTCCGTGACTTTGCCGACATCAATACGCCAGCGGACTCGGCCTTCTCGCAGTTCGTGGTCGTGTATGCAGCCAAGAATGCCACCGGTCAGCAGCAGCATCCGCATCCCAAGAACATATTCGAGCAGCTGCAGCTGCTGGACCGTGAGAAGGAGGCGGAACAGGAGCTGGAGCAGCGACAGCTGAAGGCCCAGAAGTCACAGAATGCCAGCAAGTCCAAGGCCAAGCTGTCCAAGACAAAGTTGCAGAAGAAATACAAGAAGAAATCGAGTCCCAAGGATATTCTAGACCTGGAGCCACTGTTGGCGCTGAGCTAAGCTAGCACTGGGGCAGCTAGGGGCGTAAGTTAAAGAGAGACAACTATACTATACACTACTCGTCCATCATGATGCAAAGCAGACAAGCAGGCCAGGGTTGCCCAAGGGATATATCGATGAATTTAACAAACGATGGGTTTCAATCAGTTTGGGGTTGCAGAATTATTGCCCAAGTGGTGATCAACACAGTTTTGCTTTCACAAAATACAAACAATTTACCTTGCCAATCTATCCAACAAGATTCTACTTGCTAGATCGATAATTTTCAATAAGAAATCTTCGAATTTCTTAGGGGCAACTGTTAACTGCTTTGCATCTGTCAATATCTAAAGGGAAACTTGAGAAACACGAAGAATATTTATATGGGAAGCTCTCTGAAAACAAAATCTTATTGTAAAATACATTTATGCATAACGTTTTTCACATTTTTTCCTACCACATTGGCTTAATTTCTTTATTTATTATATGCAAAGCGAAAGAAAGAAATAAGAAAAACACAAAGCAACAACATGAATAATTCGAAATCATTTCTATCAAGACATCATCACTAACCAGAAGACGCCTATCAGCTTGGATTCATTATTTTCCTCTTATTTTCCATCGATTTCCTAACCATCTTGCCCACTTTCTATGCATAAAATATATTAATAATAATTATTGAATTAATTTAGTTGCCTTTTTGTTTGTTTTTATTAATTTTAATTATAGTTTCTAGTTCGTATGAGTATTCTTATATAAATCTATATAAATCTATAAATATATATATGTGTGTGTGTATATAAATGTAAAATTAATAAATATTAAATGTAAATGTTAAACTAAAAATTAAATAAATAAATATATTAAACAAAAAAACCTCAAAGAGTGGAGAACAAACAATGACAGCAGATCCTCTCGACCTGGGTACAGTCACGGACAGGAAATGCATATGACAGGTTAGGATTTGACGTCTCTTTTAAATTTTCATAGATCGATTGACTAAACCCTCAGGCTGTTGGCATCTCAAGACACTGAGAACTTTAATTAACTGGGTGGCATTTAAAAAAATATTTACATTGTCTGTTTATTAATTGATCGGCGCTAACGGAACGCCCCGCTTAGCTTAGTTAGCTTGGCTTGGCTCTAAGTGAAATAGAAAGCTAAACGTTTAATAAGTTTTAATTACATGCCCCAGAGCTATGCTGCCACAGCAGCAGAGCAACGCACCCAGACATGAGACATGACTGCCACATGGAGCACTTGTCAATGCTCAAAGCACAGTGTGGTCAGGTAGGTGACTCTGACTATCCGCAGTATCTCAGCGAAATTGATAGCTAAATCATCTACCTGCTGCCCACAGTAGACTGCGCCGAATAACGGTAAACGTGTCACCAACAGCCACAACAGTTTATCCACCAAACCACCAAACGGCCAATCAGCCAACAGCGAATAGCAGTAGCAACAACCACGATCTGTCACCGTTGTCATGGTCATTGTCCGCTAGCGGTTCTTATAATGCGCCCCGCACAGTGGGCGCTGCAACGCGATTGCCTTTGCCTTTGGCTGTCCGTCCGCCAGTCCATACAGAGACATACACACATGTGTGTGTGTTTTGACATTTGGAGGCTGGCGCTTAATTTACGGCCTCACCTTTACCTCAGTCACAATTCACAATTCACCATTTATAATTCACAGATCGCAGCTCACAGATCGCAGTCAGCAGTCTGCAGTCTGCAGTCTGCAGTTCGCAGTTTGCAGTGTGTAATTCGCTTATGCATATGCGATTGCGGTCTTGGGTTGGTCTTGGGTGCGTACAAAGCTGCTGGGCGGCTCTGACTGTGACTGCAAATGTATGATCTGTGGGACTTTAATTAACCGCCAACTGCATTGATTTCTTTGTAGAGGAAAGCAAAAGCAACTAATTAAACAGCCTGACTTTGGCTTTAGTTAGTCTGTTGAGGTTTCCCATTTAAAAATAAATCAATTAAGGAGAATCAACGCCCCCAAAGAATTGAGATCTGTGATCGTGGGAAAAATATAAACTTGTTCTGGCAAGAAAACTAATCAATCGATAACCCAAGATCATTGGTTGTTAGGTTAGGGTGAATCAGCTTAGCGGCAAGTACAGTCTGACCCAAGCAAGTGCCTCTGCAGATCGGATAAATATATATTCTGTGCCTGTCTATATAGCCATGTCCAGCAGCCACCCACTCTGAGCGACACAGCCTGTCCGTCTGTCAGTCAAGCTGTCTATCTTGTTGCCTTAATGAGCCGCTTCAAATGTCAAATTAATGCCAAAAAACAAGGCCCTCGAAATGCAGCTTTTCTGATTGCATTCCGACTGACTTTATGTGTCCCCATGTGGGCGAAACAAAGTCACTGCAATCAACTCCAACGACCATTAAATACCCTTCGATATTGCCACATGGCACAGAGTAGAACCAGCAGGTTGCCCCAGTGGGGTCTTCAATTTAGCCCCCAACAAGTCTCCTTCCTGTTGACTTGTTCTTGTGCTTGATATGGTCGGTTGGCCATAATTCTGTTAACAAAATAAATTTCAATTAGACTCACGACTTGGATATTAATATCAAGTTTTCAACGGCACGAAAGGCAAATCAGCCAACAAAAACGTTGGCCGTGTGAAGTGTTTTAGCTGATTTTGGTTCTGTTTTTTTTTTTTCTGTTTTTCGTTCTGTTTCTGTTTCTGTTGGCTGCCTTTCCTGGGGGTCTCATTGGAAGTCGAAGTTGAAAATTGAACAAATTTTGTCGTGCTTAGCTGGGGTTTTTCTCTCGTTTTTCTCTTGTTTAATGTTTTTTTTGTTTGTTTGCTGTTTGTTGTGTTGTGCCTGAAGAAACCATTAACGGCGGTTTGGTTGTTAGCCAGCACGTTGGTGGGTGTTGAACGGCGTGTTGACAAATGCTAACTTAGCAGGCGGCTTGCCACACAGATTTTGGCTGGTATTCTTGGCATTTCTAATGCCCACAGACTGAGTCATGTGCGGCACAAGCGTCTCCCATACTCCAGTGGCCACTTAAAAGTCAATAACTTGCCAGCTGGCAATGCAACTAAATCGTTGACAACCACATTCGTTCGTTCGTTCGTTCGCTCATAAATGGCTAAATGTGGGGAATTAATTGTCCGATGGCAGCGATTCCACGATGGCAGAAGTCAAACGGAAATCAATTTCAAGCAGCCAGACCAAGCCAAGCCCAGATATGTCAGGGCCAGCTTGGTCTGGGCTATTAGATGAGCTGCTATATCACATAGCTGAGGCCTCTCCCCTTGGTTGCTTAGCCGTTTACCAACGTTCCAAGTTGATTGGTTTTCTTGATTGTTTGCCACTTTGTTTGGAGAACTACGAACCCTAAAACGTTGTCATATTTCATGCGGCATGAGTTGGTTGCACAAGTTGGTTGCTGCTTCTGCCATGGCTCGGCTGCTGCCTTTCACAATACAATGAGTTAGTTAAATATTGTCTAAACCAAGTCCCTAGGCTGTTGACATACACATTCTTGGCACATATCCAAGCAGCGTCGTGAACTCAACACTTTGTTGCCAACTAATGCAAATAAATTGTAAAGATTTAAGTTGGCAGCAAGCAGCTGAAATCAGAGAAAAAAATCAGTAAACAGTTGGCAGCTGGCATCAGGCAGCAGCTAAATTGTCATCTCATGTGTTTGCCGAGTTGTCTTCTGTTATGTTTTGCTCATCATCCCCATCCACAAACATCCAAGTCTCTGCCTGGCTGTCTACCTGTCTCCCTGTCTCTCTCTGTCTCTCTGTCCGTCCACAGTCATCGGTCTGGAGCCTACATATTCATCGTGTCAGCGTTCCGTCGAAAATTTGTGCGATGCATTTGAACAGCGCGCTTAACAAATGGATTTCGTCGCTGACATTATTACCCCACAGCTGAGCAGACCAAGAAAAAAAAATGGAGAGAGAAAAACAACCTCAGATGGATACCCTATGGTCTGCTAGGCTAGGGTGCCACCTGGCCTTCAACACCTTCCTGTAGCTGCTATCGAGCGGTCTCTATAGCCTCAGAGCCACTGTTAAGCCTGAAAAAATCTGTTGTGTCTTTGTTAAAGGTTCAGACTTAGGTGAGTAACCCACCAGGCTACTGGGTTTTACAGGGTATCTTCTTTAAAAACATAAATCTGTTTGCCCACAAGCTTTAGTGTTTCGTATATGAAAAAGGGGGGCAGCTTGTGGGGTTGTCATAGTGGCTGCTGTTGCTGTTGTTGCTGTTGCTGTTGCTAGTGCTGGTGCTGTTGTTGAGCTACCGTTTAGCGGTTCATGTTGTAGTTGTTCTCGTTTAACTTTTGCTTGTTTCCTCTTTTATTTTTATTTAGTTGCTTTTCGGCTTTTCAGCCAACTGTCAATGTTAATGCTGGAAACTTGAAAAATTTCAACAACAACAAGAAAACCAAAAACGACAATTGTTGCTGCTGCTGTTACTGTTGCTGTTGCTGCTGTTGCTGTTTGCCTTTGTCGTTTTGTAATGGATTTTAATGCCAAAGCATAAACAATTATTTTCAATTGCAACACATTCTATTGTCTGCTACTTTGTTTCTCTTGTTATTGTTGCTTTCAAGGCATCATCATCATCATCATCGTCATCATTGTCGTCTCCAATACATCAACCAACTGAGTAACAAACCAACCAGGTCTGTCTGCCTCTCTGTCCGCTGGCATTGCAAGAATTCTGTTTTAAAATAAAAATAATAAAAAGGTTTTTGTCAGCGACAACAATGCGCATCCTAGTTAACCAGCTGTCATTTGCCAGCCCAAGTTTGTTGCCTAAGTCTTTTGTTTGTCTTGAATGTTTGTACCAAAGCTGATGCCATACACACGCACAGTTGCACACACACACTTATACGCACACTTTGAAGTGCCCGAATCTCTGTTGAAAGCGCCACATCATGCCACTCAAGGATGCCTCACAGTGGCAGACACTAAAGCCGCAGTTTTCATAATTTTTCTTTCCCTATTTCCCTTGAAGATTTTCCTCAGCTAGCAGGGTATTTCAAAGGGAAATTTCACCTAGGCAATTGCATTCCCCTAAGGCTTTGTCTACAGCTGAGGTAGGGTGGAGCAGCATAACCAGCTGAGCGACTTGAATGGAAGCATAAGGATGAGCTGCCTGCATGTTGCCTGTGGCTTCCAGCTTGTTTACCAACCAAGTGTTAATGGTCATTGTGGTTGCTCATTATGCCGCTGATAATCATAATCATAATGATAATGATGATGATTACTCATGTCTGGCCCGGGCCTGAACACACACATTATATAAGACAAGATGCCGCGTCTCCTTTGTCTGACGATCAACTTGCAGCCGCTTGTCGGCGAAAGCCAAACGAAAATGCAATTGCAATTGATTTTTTGTTTTCTCTTTTTCTGTTTTTTCCCCAGCTTTTTTTACAGTGTTTTCTCCTCGGTCTCTGGTTGTTATTTGTCGATGTTGTTTCACGCAGACAGTTGTATAATTTTTACCAGTTTAGCTAACGATGACACCGATGCCAACAACAAACAATTTATGTTTCTTACTGAAGACGATCCATGGACTCATGGACGCTTCTTTATTCCGGGAAATGTGTGTCTGTCTGTGTTGCCTTGCCCCTTGGTTAGCTTTCTACATGAAAATTAATCCGCCTTGAATCGAGAATCGGGCGGCGGACGGCCGAATACCCGATCCCTGATAATCTCACTGGGATGACGCCAGACTATTTCATCGTCTATCTCCAGTCCGCCCATATAGTCTTCGAAATCAATGAAATCACTGCGACCCAGCAGAATATCCTCGGTCAGATGCCGCAGCCGGGAATTGAACATCATGTTCTGGGGAAAAATCATTAATTTTAATCTTGTAAATCAAAGGATTCAATTGACCCACCGATTGGAATTCACTGTTATACATATTCCAGAGCATAGCGCCTGCCGAGCCATCGGTCATGTCCATCGCCCTCATTTCTACCTCGGCGCGTTCACTGCCCAGATGCTTGGGGGGCTCCTCAGGATTCCCGATAGTCTTTCGTGTGCTTCTGTGCTCCCTTTTCTCCCTCTGTGGTTCTTCTGGTTCCTCTGACATGGTGAACAGTAACAAGGAAATGATTTTTACTGTTTAAAGTTGTAGGGAACGAGCAGCTACACTGATTAGCTTCCCAAAGGCTTTGTGATGGCTGAGAAAACCTTTGAAGATTTTTCTCCCCCCCAAGGGAAAAGTCAGCGAAAGTTAACCAGCAAAGCAGACAATTGACAATGGGAAATTGGCAATTGGTGATTGGCAATTGAAAAATGCTGCGTGGAAAACATATTCGCATGTAAATCGAATCCCAAATGTTGACAATTTCCTAAGAAAAGTTACCTTTAAGGAGAGCACGATCCACAGTAGAGCAGGAAACATTTGCTTTGGCCAACTGAGGCTGGAAAAGCCGCCAGACAGCAACCGGCCATGAAAGAGGAAATCAATGTTGCAGCTGCTGCTGCTGCTGCAGCACGAACTGTAAACACATTAGCTGAACTGAGCTGGGCTGCCACATTCAACAGCAAACAGAAGCTACAATACCCTATAAAAAACTTGGCAATCAATCAAGATAATCAAATAGAGAAATTTTTAAGGAAGTTTTCCACAAATTTTCCTGAGAAGACTGAGAAGAAGCTGTGACCAAAGGTCGTCCAGTAATCTATGTCAGCTTAAAGGGTATTTAAAGCTCAAGAAAAAAGTAGAAAAAAGGAGAAAAAAATGGAAAATCACACGCTTTTTGAAGCTAAATGGAAAGCTGGAAACAATTTCACTTGACGGCAACAGTTATGACTACAAACTCTGGCAATTAGCTGTGGAGCCAGAGAGACAGGACAGTGGAGAGGGGTGAGGCGGGGCTAAGCATAATCATGCCAATTGACGAAATGTGTCAAACAAAAGCTGGACAACAAAACGCCAAAGAAAGCCAGAGAAATGAAATGGAAGACAACTTAGCCAGGGACAGATTGGTATGCCAACCTGCCAGGCAGTCAGCCAGCTAGCCAGGTAGCCAACCAGTCATCCATTGAGCCAGAGCCAGAGCCAGAGCCAGAGCTGGTAATTTTCAATTGCATTACGATTCGCAATAAGAAAACGAGTTTCCTGTTGTTTTACTATGAAAAAAAAAGCGCGTAAAGTGGCCACTAAACTACGTGTTGCTGCCGCTGCTGCTGCTGCTGCTGCAACACACTCCTCCTTCATGCAACAACAGCAACATTGGCGGCGGCAACAATTTTTCGCAATTTGCAATTATTGAATTTCTTCGATGACATCAGATGACGACAAAGTGTTGTCACCGCCGCAGACTTCCTGTCATTTAATTTCATTTGCCATTTCGCTAATGTTTCATTAATTTGCATTAACATTATGTGTTTGTAACTCAACTCAAGCTGTTGTTACTAATTAGCTAATGCTGATGTTAATGTTGCTCAACATAATTTATAGTTTTTCCGTCCCCCCTGCCACTGTCCACCAACCAACCGACCGACCAGTCAGCCACTCATAACTGGCGGCTAATAAAACTCTCGATGGTTGAATTCATCATGCGATTGATTATTTTGGTTTTACAGAGCAAATCTCTTGTATAACAAATGTCCATTTCAGCGACAGACAGCAATCGATCGATCCATCGATCGAACGATCACAATGAGGAAATGAACATGACAAGGAGGCTTCTGGCCCCAGGCAGAAGCCCTGCAGGGCAACCCTTTGGCATTTAAGGGTTTTGTGGGGCGAATGCCGAGTCACAGTCACAGGTTGGAAAATCTCTTAATGATTTTCCAGGCAACCAAGAAATGGAAATGTTGCCTGTTTGCTCTATCAGTTCATTGCATAAATCAGCATAAAGTTGCGGCCCCAGCAAACGCTTCGATGCAAGATGATGCGATGTCGCAAGCTGCACAGTTGCACAGACCGCCAGTGTCATTGACTAATGTTGCATGAAGCGTAAGCAGACCCAGCACCAGCACCAGCGCCAGGCCCAAGCCCCAGAGAACCAGCAAAAAGCCGCAATAACCGCCAGACTGCCAAAAACCTCAAAAAGCCAAACAATAGAACCAATTTCTACTGCGCAGCCGCAACAATTGCAGCTTCTGCGGTTTTTCCTTTGGTGGACGGGTGTACCGAACCGGGGGGGGCACATAATTCAATGCGGCATGGGGCAGCCATACAAAGTCATCTTCGGCTGCGCCCCCCAAAAAAAATATGTTAAAACGTTGAATATCGAAATGTGAAGAGGTTGAACAGGGTCAGGCAAGTGAGCTGCCGAGACCTGAGCTAAATGCTGCAGGCAGATGAAGCCATGAAGCAATTAACTGCACTGTGGAGCTGGGGGGGAGGAACAAAGCGTGAAAGGGCAGCACCAGCTAGTGTAGGCAGAGAGAAAACTTATCGGCTGACTCCATCAGACCAAGACTAAACGGAGATTTAAATAGGCTTAGTGGGTCTCCGGCTGCTTCGACTCTCCCTGCATCGCCAAGCAAAGCTGGGCAGCCTCCATCACAGCTTCAGAGCCTCCGAGTCTGAGAGACACTGTGGCCAAAAAATGGGACAAGAGGGCGGACCGAGGAGGTGGGAGACAGCAGCCACACTTGCCAGACTCCACACTCCACCAGCGCAGCTTTAACAATTTTTATTTTTGGTTAAATGTCAGTAGAAAATATTGCCAAAATCCAAGAAACTGGCGGCAACAGCAACAGCAATTGCCAATGCATTCCATGGCGGCAACATTTAATAGACAAAATAGGTTATTAGACAGACACAGTTGGGCAGCCAGACAGACAACCAGCCAGTCAGCCAGTCAGCCAGGCAAACAGGCACCTTCAAATACCCTGCGAGCAACCAGCAAAGTTCAACAGCCCAACAGCACTGATCTATCAAAAAGCCATAATTGATCTGAACTTATGATCTGGCCATGATTAATCTTCTAAGCTGCGAGTCACTGAATCACACTGAATCACACTGAGCAACTGAGCAACTGAGAAACAAGCGGTTAACAAGGGGGAAACAAAAAACAACGAACAGAAACCCATGACACAAGTGAGATCATTGAACAGCGTTCAATTGAAGCACATTGATTGGCTCGATTGGCATGTCCTATGGCCTGTCACAATGATTGTCAAATGTCATTTAAATGTCACACGACATCAATTAGGATTTGAATTGTCTATCGATCGAATAAACTCATTTCAGAACACACATATCGCAGCGATCATTGCCGGCGACCTTGACTTTCGGCAGTGAAATGTCAGCGAAGCGGATCGATACGACCTGCTGGTCAGGGCGGCGGCGCAAAGAGATCGCCGTAGGGGCAATACACGATCGGGTGTTCGAACTGGAAGACAAAAGCTAATCAATGAACGGCCTGCCAAAGCGACAAGACAAAACATCAACTCAATTGCTCTAACCAGTTGCCACTCAAATTCTTGGCCAAAATTGTTATTAAATGAAGACGCAGGAAGGCGGCAATGAAAAAATTTTTCATAAAAAAACTGAAAAAAAACAGCAGAAGCCTCTCTGGCAATCAATGCGATCTCAAGGTGAATTAAATTGTTCGATTCTTAAGCAAACAAATTGCTCTGATGGTTTTTTAATTGAAATAGTGTTGAAAGGCAGCCTGAGAGATGAAAACCAAAGAAACTGATGGCCGAGAGCCTCTAACAAGCCAGAGGAACAATAGTTTATATACCCTTGCAGTCTCTGGGGTTAAACATTCCGCTTTCAATATTTAATAAAGTTGTTTGAATGGTTTTTTTGTTGTTTTTTTCCAACATTAACACCTCACTAATCTCGTCAGACGTCCGTCTTTGGCCAAAACAAACAAATTACCAACAATTGCCATTAAAAATAACGAAAAAATAACAGAAATTCACATAAATAAATAAAAAAAAATTAAGTTAAAAAGAACGACGCACGTTTTCATTACCATTTAATTGAGCAAAACGAAACGAAACGCCAACGCACCTCGCTCAACGCCCGAGCCCAGTTGGAGGAGTCGCAACGGCGTCCGAGTTGCCCAAAAAGCTAGTGTGATTGATTGATGTACGATAAGCGGCCAGAGCCAGAGCCAGAGCAACAACCAGAGCCAGAGCCAGAGCCAGAGCTTGGCCAACGGATTTCACAGCCCAGAGAGTTCAATCGATTTTTTTTGTATACAAAAAAGCTGTCGGCGCACCCAAAATTCTAGCAACTGACAGTCCAGCCGTCCAAGCAGTCGCAGTTAACTCGAAGGCGCAGATCAATTTAAGTTTCAGGGCGATAAGATTAGAGGGCGGTCAAGACAGCAACGAAAAAAAACGAAACATAGAGAAAAAAATTGAATTGTATCTTGTGAGCCAATTGAACGCCCACAAAGCAAACAGCTAAAAAGATTTTTTCAACCAGTTAACTAGCAGTTAAGTAGCTAAAATTCCTCAACAACACAGTGGCCTGAAGCTCTCTGAATTCATACAGTTTCATCGAAATCCGTCGTGTTTTCTTTCTAAAAAAAAATTTATTAAAATATTTTCAAGACCTTCAAGCTGTGTCAATTGAATTCTGAAAGGAATTTCAAAAACTAAAGCAACCACTGTGCCGTCTGCTTTGTTATTTTAATTTTAACAAATTGCGTTGGCTGTGTGCTGTGTGCCGTGTGTTGAAGTGCCACACACAGGTACTTTGAATTCGTCAGCGATATAAGGAAGCAAATCATTTTCTTGGGCTCTAGGAAACGTAATGCGAATGGCAAAAAACACCCGCTCCTTTCCCTCTGCCTCCCCTTCGATCACCGCCTACAACAATGTTAATAAAAAAAATAGAGAAAAAATCCAAACCACATAAAACGAAAGACTCTGGCAACGAACTGGCTGATGGCTGCTGCCAGATGTGGCAAGAATGTAGCAGGCAACGGGCTGGCTGACTGGCTGGCTGACTGGCTGGCAAGCCCATCTGCTGACCGCCTAGCCTAGCCTGGCAGCTTGACTCACTCTCGTATGTCAAGGTCTGGCCTGATGAGCCGCTGCTCAGTTGGCCAGCCAAGCGCAGACAAAAGACGACAAAACCAGGCAAAAGCTCTCAACTCTACAGAAATTTGCATAACCAACGAAAAACAAAAAAACGGCAAAAAACAAGCAAAATGTAATGAAATGAAATGCCTAAGCAAACAATTGCAAATCATTGCGATTCAGTTTTAGATTGGAATTACACAGACGCAGCTCCACTCACAGCAACAGCAACAGCAATAGACAAAGACAAAAGCCAGCAGCAGCAGCAGCAGTCAGCCATAGGCAGGAGAAGGCCAGTGGGGGCGAATAGAGCCCTCCCTCTACACTTCCAAGATCTCTGCGGCCACTTATAGCTTCACTGTGTGTGGAGTGTGTTGCATGCCGCTGACTGTTACTGCTGCCTGTTGCTGCTGCCTGCTGC
>JAWNPV010000007.1:20310-97027 GCA_035078785.1 Collessia kirishimana
TGCTGCCTGTTGCTGCTGCCTGTTGCTGCTGCCTGTTGCTGCTGCCTGTTGCTGCTGCCTGTTGCTGCTGCCTGTTGCTGCTGCCTGTTGTTGCTGCCTGCTGCTCTTCATATTTCAAACCTTTGTTATGGTTGTCTGTGTTGCCATTGTCACTTATCTTGATGTTCATCTGTTGCTTTGTCTTTGCTGGCTGCCTGCTGTGTTGTAGAAAAATATTTTTAACATTTTGCCAGCATTTTTATGTTGACAGCAAACGCATCGCATCGCATCGCATTGCTCTCAGCTAATTAGTTGCAGAAATAAAAATTTATAGGCCAAATAAAACCATCAACAGCCTAATGAGCTTCCGTTTGCTTGGCTCCATCCAGTGACCCCTTGGCTGTGACCTATGCTGACTGAGGCAGCCACAACACTTTAGCTTAAATATTCTGAATATTTAATTCAACAATCAACTTTCAATAGAAAATAAATAAAATAAATAAAATAAAATTTCCCTGCTTCTTGCCAAACCATCTAGAATGGCAACCCCAAGCACTGGGTGAGGAGGTGGCAAAGAAATTGCCAGAGGCTCACAGGTTCAGGCTGTGCCTCGACCATAGGATGTATGCAGACGTAGCAGACGATGGCCAACACCACGATCTGGGCACCCACAGCCACAGGCGAGAGATCGAGCAGCCAGTTGCCTGGTGGCTCCATCATCTTGGCATACTGGAGGCTGATGCTGTCCAGGAAGTCGCTGATGGTCTGCAAGTCCAGTTCGGGCATTGGGTCAACCTCTTGAGCGTGGGGCTGATGGACCTGGCGGCGCAGGACCTCAATGCGACTCTTGATGACTTTGTTCTGCTCCACCAGTTCCCTGTTGAAGTTGGGATCTTGGGTGGGGCCGAGGGTGTGTAGATTAAGTCTCTTGAAGTCCACTGGCACGGGGAACATGCAGCTGGTCATGTCAATGGGGTAACAGGGTATGTTCTCCGGGGCACGCAAGATGCGAGCGTATTGGGGCTGCGGCAGGTGGTGGACAACCAACTGGGCCTGATGGCGGCTGATCAAGGTTCCCAGTGCTGGCTGTTGCTGGCGTTGGGCCTCACCAAAATCAGAGTCTAAACCTTCGCGCCTAATGTAACGTACCAGGGCATGCGAAGGATGAGTGGCAGGCTGTGCTGGTTTTCGGTATTCATGCCAGAGCAGCTCTAGTTCCCTGCCCTGGCGATCAAATTGCCTCCGGAGAAACTCCTTGACCTCCAATGGAGCAGGACGTACCCTTTGCGTTTTCTCGTAGAACTTGCGGTCTCGTCTATCATCGCGTTCATTGGCCCTTTGGTTCTTCCACTGATTCATCTTCGAGTCATTGGTGGCACGTAGAATTGTCTGTGGTATTTTCTTCTCCGCTGCCAGCTTCAAGAAACCCACATGCATGGAGGGCCAGACAGCAGGCTTCCTTGAGGGATTCACCTTCCTCGCTGGGGGTAAACCCAAAAGCTCCTTCAACGGCTCTGGCGGTGGCACCTTGTCCAGGAATTCCTTCTCTAGGGCAACAATCTCGTTCGGTTTGAATATCCAAGTTCTCTCTGGCAAGCGAATAATCTTGCAACTGTGCTGACGCAGCTTCTTCAATAAGATCTTCTTGACCCAGGACTGGCGCTTCAGACCATAAAACATTTGACACCTGGGGGTCAAGGTAGGATGACGCTTCTGCTGCGTTAATTTTCCTTTGTCCAGGATGATTGGCAGTTTAGGGAATCGATTGTTTCTCTTATTTACAACAGGCATGTTGAGAAATATATTTTTTCCTTTTTTATTTTTATTTATTTTGCTGAGCGGAGACTGAATGCTGAATACACAACGTTGAGACTGACGACTGTGAGGCTTTATCAACTGGCAAGACAGTTTCCTCTGTCAACTCGGCAAAAGTCAATGAAATATTGTTTCCAGACTTTGATTATCTAAATATTTTTCAGATTTTTTCTCGCTTTCCTTTGACCAAGACACTATGGCAGTCATTTGTCCATAGCTGGCTGGCAGAGAGCAAACAGAACAGCTCGGGTTGCAGTTTCAGCTGCTAGACTGTTTAAGTCTTAGGTGTTTCCTTGGTTAGATGAATCAAATTGTATTTTTCTATGAGTAGAAATATATTTTGCAGTTGACCGGCATCAATTGTGGCCGTCTAATTAGTCTAACTTGTTGCCTGTCAACGCCAATGGGTCATAACTTAATCAAGGGATAACCAGAGTCGCCAACGGCAGCAGCTGCATTTGCATAAACATTACATGAGATCCAATGATGGCCATTAAAGATTAAGTGTCCGACTACCAGCTACAGCCCACGCTGGCCATGGTCACCACTGAGACCAGCGACAGAGACAGACACCAGAGCATAATCCAATCCAAATCCAATCCAATCCAATCAGAGTCAAAGCAACAACAACGCACCTGACCCTGGGGTGGTTTGACTTGAGACATTTCATTTGATGGCTTTTAAACTTTCAGATTCTTTTACCACTGAAAAGAAATGTCAATTGCATTGGCTAATCAAAGACAGTTCGCTGGGGCAATAGGGGAATGATAAGCAAATCAGTCAACCACTTCAGTCAACCAAACCAATTCGATTTGAAGTGCCACGGGGCAGCAGCTGCCTTGGCTGCCTCCAGTTAGTGGCAGCAAGTTAACACAGAGATTGTTGTTTTAATTAACGAGCTCAGCCATCCAGGCAACCATCTAGCCAACTGCTCAACATCAAGATTTAGTTGTAGCAAACGACTGTGGTGTCTTCTACAACAACTTGAACTTGGTTTTGAGACTCCAACTGTTGCTGCTGCTGTTGCTGCTGCTGTTGCTGTTGCTGTTGCTCTAGTTGCATGATCATCATTATTTACTTTGTCATAATTAGCATAACCGAGTGGGCAAACAGTTGATTTAGATTAACAAATCGGATCACACAATTAAGTCAGAAACAACACTTTGAATAAGAGGAGCAAGGCCAGAGCTGTTGCTGCTGCATCACATGGCCAGCTGAACTGCTTGAACTACCCATGGACTCTCTACCAACTGTAGATTCCTATTGCCAACCAACCAGCTAGCCAACCAACCTGACCAACCTGCCTGGCATCACCGAATCCTCATTAGACGATGCCAAGTAAGTCTTAACGCTGTGGCCGCGTGGGCATTGTGACATCCCATACCAACCCAACCTGCCCGGCCCTGTCCTGTCCTGTCCAGTCCTGACTTATCCACACTCACACACGCACATACATCTATCTATCTAAGCAACTGAAGATGAAGCAATAAATGCCAACCAGCAGCCCCCACCACCAACAGACCATGGAGGTTGTGTTGTTGCCGCCGCCAGTCAGCCAAATCTGCCTGCTGATGTCTTTGCGGAAGCTTGAAAGCCGAAGCCAAAAGCGCTAAAAGTTGACAACGACTGGCAATAACAAGCTGTTGTATTAACTAAACCTCTAAAGGAGTCTGTATACCCTACACTAAGCACAACGGCTATGTAATTGACCAAGACAAAGTAGCGGACGCAACTGTAGTGAGTAAACAACTAAGCCAGACAGAACCTTTGGGTTGACTTCCAGGTGGCTGTCAGGCTGTCAGGGCTGTTATTTCTACTCCCAGGTGGTTACTGTGTCAACTGAGCTACCCTTAAGCATCCTTGTGTCAATTGGCAGGGTATAACCAGCTGCCATAAGCACTAATGGAAGTCGCTGCCGTTTTGGGCAACACAAACGAAGATGCGTTCGAGTCTCGCTTTGTCGGTTAGTCTGGAGAGCTGCTGTTGATATTAAAATCGTGACGCTTTCGGCAATGTTTTTCACACACGCACACAGACAACAGACAACAGAAAAAAAACATGAACAAATACTTGTTGTGGCAAATCAAACCGCATTTGGTTGATGCCAATTATGTATTAAGACAAAAAAATGTTGTCATTGCAAGGGAAAATAAATATTTTAAATAAATTCAACCAGGAATCAAGGCTTTGTTTTTTGCCGCATTAACGACAATTGCTTGAGTGAACCAGTTCATGGATCAACTGGTTCATTGCGAACTAATTGAATGAGAGAATCCAGCATTGAGATGCTCTAACCGCTAACCGCTCACCGTTTGCCTTTCCTTTCTGTTGATGTTTTTTCTCAAGTTTTTTATTTGAATTTTCAATTTTTATTTGCAATTTCTGGTTTTTGCATTCATTGCAGACATTCGTCAGTGGAGCTGTAATAAAACATTTTGTCTGTACAGCCAACCGATTTGATATTGAATGGCATCTTCGGTCCGCAGACAGTTGTTGGCGACTCATCATTGTTGGCTTTGGCTCCAGCTCCTCCGGCTCCTCCGGCTCCAGCTTCGGCCAACTAAATGTAAATTAAGCAATTGCTGCCGGCAATGTAACTTTAATTTATTTATTTATTTATTTATTTTTTCTTCTTCTGTTTGTTTGCTGTTTTTTTTTTTTGTCACTCAGTTTTGTAGAGCTGCCAAGGAATTGCTGTTTGGCAACGTTGCTCAGCACATATTCTTTGGCAATCGCTTGATTGCAAAAGGATCCTCGGACAGCACCAGCAGCACCAGCAGCAGCAGCAGCAGCAATCAGAGCCCGCTTCATAGCCAAAAGTGAATGGCAATGGCTGTGTCAAAGCAATTAAAAGTGTGAGGGGCGCCTTGGTGTTGGCGTTTGCCAAAGCCAGCGGTGGTTTAGCGTTGCCCAGGCAGCCACCCTTGGTCATAAGACAAAAAGCCAAAAATCTGTTTAATAAATTAAAAATCAGAAAATTATGAACTGAATCTCATGAACATGGAACCTGTTCATGGCTGTTGGGCTGAGAAAATTTGATTTTCTTTTGTGATGGAGTTGCTGTTGGTAGCTGCTCAGCGTTTTCTGGATTTAATTGAATTGTAATGACTAGAATCGAACGGAAATCGACCTTCTCTTTAAGGTAGTCAACGGACGACTGTCTGGTCTGGTCTGCTCTGTGGGCTTCTCCTGCATCGCATTGCTGTAATTGATAGCTAAAATTCATTTATTGATATTAAATGACCAGAATAATGCAATCGGCAAACCAGCCAAGACAATTAAACACTCGTCAATCGATGCAGAAGATGCAGCAGAGCAGCCTTCATCGTTGCTGTTGCTGCTGCTGTTGCTGTGGCAACCGAATGTATTTGCCTTTAGGCAACTTGTAATTGTTGATTGTAATCGTAGCCATCAGTCGTTAGTTGAAATCGCAATGGATTTATATCTCGGCAACCCCACTTTACATATACAAGCAGCACAGCACAGCAGCTTGTACTCGTAAATACACTGATATCATCATCGTCATCATCATCATCAACATCATTATCATCAACAGGCTGTTGGTGGGGCTGAGTGAGTTTCAGCTTCTGTGTTCAAACGATTCGATGCGTTGCCAATGCAATGCGATTGCTTTGACTGAGTTGCCTGTGTGTTTGCAGTGTTTTATTGTTGCCATTTAAAAAGAAAGAAAAATAAAGGGAGGCAACAGCAACAACTAGATTTTCCCATTCACAGAGAAAACTCAAAGCAGCAGCTTCCACTCTATAAAGATTTTTGATGCCTGATCAGATGCCCCTTTGAGATTCCCCCTTTGAGCCCAGATAAATGGCATTAATGGACCTCCAAGCCGAAGCTCCGTTTATAGAAAAAGTTGGCGCTGCTATTTCCCCTTTTTTTCCACATTTTTTCCATCTGTTTGCCTGGCTTCCACTGCCCCACTTTGTTGAAGTTCATCCATCGCTGTGCCTTGCAGGTTGTGCAATATGAGTTGGCTTAGGTCAGCCCAGGCGAGGGCTGTTCAAAGCATTGATAGTTATCACAGAGCAGCTAATTGAAAGGAGTAGAAAGATGATTTCCTTTGACTTTACAGGTGAATCAACTGACCAAGGCTATAGCAACTCTCTGTATCTAGATACATTTGTATCTGTAGCTGCATCTGTTGCTGCCTCTGCTATCTACTAAGCAAGTGATGTGTTTGCCTCTGCTTTTAGCATTTGTTGACCGTGTCTAATGCTTATGTTGACCAACTGACTTGATTTTTTCCTCTTTCTCTTTGAAACCGTTTTTCTTTGCCACATACGTGTAAGTCTGTTGACTGTAACTTGGACTCCAAGTATCTATGACTTTGTATCTCTTACATGACGGGTGACGGGTGACTGGTGGGTGATGGGTGGATGGGTGGATGGGTGGATTGCAGTTGCTGTCTGTTGTTATCCGATGATGCTTCGTTCAATTATTTTAATTGCTTTATACACTTGACACTTGGCTTAGCCATGTGAAATCCCAAATATCCAAGTGAATTGAGGCTTTAAAACTCTCTCAGTCTAAACAGAGCTGAATTCTATGTGAGAGGCTGGCCCATCAGGTCTTTAGGGCCGCCTTGGCAACGGCTGCGCCCATTTTCATTTAAATTGCATGTGGGCGACAGTGAAGACAACTAATGTCGCCTGCTGTCCCAGTTCCAGAGCCGCTGGCTTTGGCCTAAGTGCGATGCATTTGGCACGCGGAATTGACTTGGGTGGGCCATGTGACCGGGGGAGGGGAGGATGGGGCAGCAGCCACACTGAAAGGCGTATCCCACTCAAATCAGGCTTAAAAAGCAATTACGCATGCCGTAAAGTTGTCGACGTTGCCAAATGCGAATGCGTGTGCCTGTGTGTCTGTGTGTTGATGTGCTGGTGTTGGTGTTGGTTGAACATCAACAACCAACAACCAAGTCAACTTCCTGCTCGAAATAGCTATGAACATACAAGCCATTTGCCTGGCCCCAGCCCCGGCCCCGGAATCAAGTCGAGACTCACTTAGCTATCATTAAAAAACCAACTCGTTGGGGTTTCATTTTTGTTTGGAATTTGTTTCTCCGGTGTCAATGAATTTATGCAGTGTTTTGAGCTTCTGTTGCCTTGGCCAAAAGCCTGTGCAGCCCTGGACGGCTTCAAGTTCCGTGCTGCCTGCCTAGCAGAGATTTATGTCTGCAAATGAAGTTGAAGTTGAATCGGCTTGTGGCTGTAACTTTGTCACAAATATGAATTATTATGGCAAACAAGCCAACACGTTGACATCCAGCCAGCTCTCTCTGCTCCCCTTTCTCTCTCTCTCTCTCTACACTCCTTGGTGAAAATTTCAAAATTAAAGAAACGATAAAGACTGCTCTCCTCTGTCTGTCCAGGGATCCAATCGAATTCAGATTCACAATTTGCCAGCAGCAAATGAATCACATAACGCCCTGGAGTTGAGTGAGGCGAGGGGAGATGCAAGCGTCGATCCACTTTGGCTTTCCTGATGCCAATTTCAATTGGAAAAAAAATTTATTAAACACACTAAACAACACAGAAAGATTTTCCCCTAAAACAACATTTCCATCACTCGCATTGGAGGCTTTAAATTTCTCGTTATGTGTCTGACCAGACGCTGCATGTAAACGTTTACCCCAGTGCATGGGACTGGGTGGCCTTGTTGGCCAGTGTAGTCAGAGGAAAATTATTGAAAACAACTGTCTTAAGAGCTGGTTAGTCATACAGACATGGAGGGGGCAATTGAATCCATAGATCAATGGGAAATGTTGCGTGGAAATTTATCAATTCAGTGAACTAAAAATGCACTTTTCAACCAGCAATGATAGTCGATTAACCAGAAGCCCAAGGCAATTAAATAGTGGCCCCGACCTGAAGGAAAATTTCCACATTTCAGCATGCAAAGCTCTGCAGCTTCAATTTCTTGATTTCAATTGATTCAATTACCGACTGTGGAAGATGGCAGTGTGGGGGGTCAATCAGTGGCCACGTGGCAGCAGCATCGGGAAGTATCAAGTCAAGGAAGCGTAAATGCCAAATGGAAAAATCATATTTTTCCATAGAAAATTGAGCTTAATTATGCCTTCATGCCATTGACTAAACGGCCTAATAATTTCGTCACTCACCTCATGCCTGCTCGAGAGCAGATACAATAACCCTTAAGCTCTTGCCTTGTGGAAATTTATTGGCCCAGAAGTTGATTTTTCCCCGAATTTATACGCCTGAAAAAATCAAAGTCTCAAACCTGCAGGCCGCGAGCTTAACGTTCGAAATTCTTTTCAACTGAGAATTTTTTTTAAAAAAAATTATTCATCTGCATGCTCGAAGGAGCTTAATGAGGGCCTAGTGGCCCCTAAAGCCCGCGAACAGCAGCTCAGGCCTCCAGCTCCAGTTGGACTTTGACACGCTCGTGTGCAACCTGATTGCACTGCTTTGCTCCGGAGGCTGCTTAGCCCATCACACAGTCCACGAATTTCCAAAAGACATTTGTTGAATGGTATTTAACCTTTTAAAATATCCTAGGCAAGTGGCTTTGCCTTGATGTCTAATTTCCATTTGCCTTTCTTCAATTTATACTTTTTAATTTGAATTTGTGAAACAGCAAGAGCTGCGCCTGCTGCATCACAAGTGGAGTTGAGTTGCATGCATGAGAGGCTGCGTCATTAGACTAATGTTGTAAAAGCTGCTTTCAGCTTTAATTTGTTCATTTCATGACCTTTGGATGACTCTGAATTAAAAAACTTTTGTTCCACTCTGGCTAAAAACTCTGATGCCGCAGAGACTTTCTTAATGCCTTTGAATATTTAAATCTACACTGAAAATAATTGTTTCATCTGCTTGACAGATGCCTCTGAGCCTTTAATAAACATTTCTGGCAAGCAGTGTTGCCCTGCTTGACTGCTTTGTTTGTCATGCCTGCAAGGGCATGTAAGCTTCGTATCTGCTAGACAATTCTTTGCATTTTATTTTTCATAAAAAATCCTTGGCTTTTCTATTTATATTGAACACTTTTATTTATTTTTTATCTTTTTCTTTGTTTTTTTTTTTTTTTAGATTTTCTCCCGACATTTATTAAAAAATTCTTTTGGCTTAGAAGTCAAGCTGAGGTTGTCGTCGAATGCCTGGAATATTTATTTAGCTGTATTTTTCTCATTTAATATTCTTTTATTTGCGCATTTCTTTGAAAATCATGATTAATATTTTCAAGTAAAACTCTGCTGCCGCTGCCTGCCAGCCAGCAGCATTGATGTTATTAACTCACTTCAACTCACCCACGCGTTCTATGTACACATGGGCTTCCCTACATATTTCCCTTCACCGAACCATAACCTTAACATAACCATAAAGCAGACCCCCAATTTCAATCCTTAAGTCAACGCTTTCCATTTGGCTTTCCATTTCACTTTCAATCGCTGTCAATTGAACTCTGTTAGCCTAACAGTTGCCATAAAGACGTTGAACTGCTTGCAGGAAACATAGAAAAGCTCATCAGATGCTTTTTAGCTTTTCTTTTATGATTTATAGGTTAGAGAGATATTTCCCCATATTTTTTTGCCATAAATTTACCAGACTGCCAAGCAGTTCAAGTTTATGGCAAGAGTAAGCAGTGCAGGCCAAAGCTAATTGAAGCAGCTTAAAACTGAAAGCTGTGGCAGCAAGTTTCCTTGGGTTTCTGTACAGTTTTAACCAGTTTTCATGTGAAGCTTCACAGAGTAGCAGCTTTAAGCTGAAGCAACTTTAAACACCAGTTGAGTGAAGCTTTCCTTAAGCTATTGGCCAGGCAATCTGTGCTGATGATTTGTTATGACGCTGCCTGTCAAGCTTAAGGGCTTCTAGGTAAACATTTTATTAGTCAAGACGGGCAACAGATATCGCATTTTTCAATGGAAATACAGATTGAGGCAACTTGAATGCGATTTCTTGGTAGGAAATTGATACAAGCTTCGGTTCTTGATGGCTAATCTAAAAGAACAATGGATAGTTGTCCTGGTAGCTGCCTTTTGCTGGGATTTTTTTACTCCTTTCGTCTGCTAGGCCTTTTAAGATAATAAAGACCAGACTGAATCGTCCTGCCGCGATATATCTCCTTAGTTAAGATCACAGTTCTGGCTATGTGACAAGCAGATGGCGCCTCTCTTCAGTGAGAGTCTGCTAAGCCAGCTACCCACCTTTAGAGCTGCCTTCAGCCTTAGCCTAGTCACAGTCTTTTGAGAGGCCTCACCATCTACTAGGCTCAGTAAAGCCTACAAAAATCCCTACAAGATTAAAGCAGCATAAATATTCATCATAGAAAAATTAAAGAAAAATTCCTAGCATAAAGGCGGAGCATATCAATCATCCTCAACTGGCCAGCGTCATAGATCTTTCGCTTACAAAAATAATTATGTTAACAATCAGAGAAGATAATGGAAATAACAAAAGGTAGCCTTTGGCCCAGGGTTCTCCTTCTCAGCTGGCCCAGCATCTGCGTCTAATTAATGAAATAATTTATAAATTAAATGGCCATTTAATCAAAGCTTCCCCCCAGAGAGAACCAGAGTGTCCTGGGCTGGTTCCCCTCGCCGTCCTCGTCTTCTCGTCTGGTCCAGTTCAAGTGGCTAAGTAATTTGTCTAGTCGGCTTGGCCTTGGCTGGCTATCCGTGTGTCTCTTGATTTGGTTTGCTGCATTCCTCACGATTGCCTGCGGTGGCGGCCAAATCTGCTCCTTCAGGATTGGGAATGCGAAGGGAAAAACAATTCGCCAGCTTTGGCATTTAATCTTTGGACACGTTTAATTGTGGCATGAAAATTTGTTGGCATGGAAAATGAATGGCAAGAATTCTTTGCTATTTATATTCGTCTCCCTCCCCTCCACTCCTCCCCCAACAGCAATTACCGAACCAATTGTTGCGCCCCTAAACGAATGACACAGGGCAACCAGTCGCACCAGTCGCCTCAGTCGCACCGCATCAAACGATGCGCATTTTGCATTTACTTAGTTGCCTACTGGAGGGTGGGAGGACAGTAAACGGTTGCAGCTGCTGCTGCAACGCACTCTACTGACATAAAGTGGAATACAAAGTAAACCCAAATAGAGTTTTTTCCGGCTCCCACAACTCAAACATTCTAGGCCAGAGCGATGCTCTAACCACAGCGGCAGCTGCTTGTGGTTGTTGCTGTTGGCTGTTGTGGTTACCCCGCTACACGGTACACGGGGCAAGGGGGGCGTGGCATGTACTTAGGCGTCGATAAGTGCATACACACGCCTTGGTTGAGACATTTAGAGGCGGAGCTGAATGGAGCAGGAGGAGGAGGAGACTTAGCCACAACACAAGGCTTCGAGGCAGCGAGGCAACGAGGCAGGAACAAGGCCTTGAGCACGTGCAAGTCGTGAGCTGCTTTCAGCATTTAACTAATCTTGGCTCTGTAAATAAATCTAAATGCAACGTTAAGGTTTCCACCTGCCACTTGGAAAATGGAAAACTTTAGAGCTGCAAGATCCAGGCTACAGCGTTGCTCTGTTTTAATGGAGAGGGAAATTCTTGATTTTTAAGGAAAATTATGGAGGAATTGCCCTGCTAGGTGGTTGGATCTTTGGATCATTCCATTCTGTCACATCTAAGTTGTCAGCGAAAGGGATTTTCTACCTAAAAGACTCCTTAAGAGTCTAAGTTCTTGGCAACTCCTGTCTTAAAGTCTTGTGTCCTGGCCAACGACTTTGTTTCCTCTGCTCCTTGGTCAAGAGCTTTGTCTTTTGGTCGCAGACATAATTGTCAAACATATTTGCAGTCGTCAAAGACTGAGCAGACAAACCCAAAAACTTTTCCTTGGCATTAACCACAACCACCCACTGGACACATCAATTGGGTCGTAGTTCAGGGTCAGCTTTGATTAGGTTAGACGCAGGGATCCATAGCGCACAGGAAAGGAGACGCCTGCCAGTTGGCTGTCCATCCGTCCAGTCTGGCCGGAATTAGCCAATCTCCTACACACATAATTATGAAAATGTAGCGCCTAAACGGAAATTGAGGCAAAAAATCTCCAAAAATATCAAAAGCAAAATTCCTAAAAAACACGTAGAAACTGCCAAGGGGAAAACTAAACTTTTCACAAGACGACTAGCCATATACCCTGACTAGAAAGCTTGGAAAAGGTTCAGCAAAGGTCTAAGAAGCCTAATGAGGGTCACCCATAGGCCAGGCTGAGACTAGAGCAGCATGAAGCTGAGTTCATGGGCAGGAAGTGTTTTCCAAGCTGTTTTTGGTCCTCAAATGAAGTTCATAAGAGGTGGCAACACTAGACCCCCGACCTTGGCACTTTAATTTCCTAAATATAGAAAAAAAGCAGAAAGAAAACTACAAAACCCCTTGGCAGGAAGCCAAAAACTATGTCTGATTGCGTGTGCGGAAATGAAATTAGTTAAAGACGATGAAAAATTTTTAGAAGACGCAGCCACAGTCCCAGTCCCAGTCACAGCCGGAGGGGCCAGAAGGCAACTCCCAAGACCATCAGTCGGGTAATGAGTGTTGAGAGCAGCTAATGAAAAGTTTTTGGCCATCGTTATGGATGTGACTGGACTTGGCAAGGCAATTTACAGACTGCCGAGCACTGTAAATTGAACTGAAAGGCTCTGGCCGCCCTGACAAATTGTTCTTCAGAATGTAATTTGCTTGCAAATGACTTTCTTAGACAACGAACAACGGTGGCCAACAGGGACTCCCACCCAGGACAGGACAGGACAGGACAGTCAGTTCAGTCAACGCCATTAAGCTAATTAAACACAGTTAGCAGTTGTAACACTTCAATTGTCCCGCCTTCTGGCCCCCTAGGTATTTGCTTTCGGCCAGCATCTGCAGTCTTTGGCCTTCGACAGCGCTGGTGCTGGGAACTTGAAAAATTTGTCAACAGTTCATGCAACGGACTGCTGTCCCAGCCTTCCAGGTCCTGTCAACACTGCAAGCCATTTATCAATACAGGAAGGAGAGAAGCGTGATGTTTGCCGTGCTCGCATGCTCTCCTGTCGACACCAAACGACGTACACTGTACACCGTACACTGTACACTCTATATATAGATACAACAGCTGCCGCCTTTGATTACACTTGAGCCAATATTGGCACAGAGCTCTTCTCATGTCCTGGGCCTTGGCACGAGGCACGAGGCGTCTAAAAAAACAAAGAGGCGTCGCGTTGTCCCAAAAAAAAAAAAAAAAATAGGGAAAACAAATCAAAGCAGTTCAACTGGGATTAGATGCAGGCAGACAGTGAGAGACAGTGAAGGGGAGGAAGAGGCAATGAGAGGTAAAAAGGCCCTGGAGGAGTCCTCAAAGGGTTCAATAATATTTAAAGAGCAAGAATAGCCAGCTACGTGGCCAGGAAAATGTCCGTTTCCTCTGGGAATTATTTAACAGAGTTTTGTAAGCAGTTCAAGGCATAAAGCAGGACAAGAAGCGGAGCCACTTAGCCGCAATAAGTAAGCCCTATTGATTGGTCTACTAATAGAATTGGTTTGGCGAAGCTTTGCCAGGCGAGAATAAATATAAGAAAAAAAAAAGAAAAAGGAAAAGCAATTTCCATACGCTTTTCTCTCTTAAATGCAGGCCTTCGAGTGTCTACAGGCAAGTGGCGATGGCGATGACGATGGCGATGGCGGTGGGTGTTTAGTGGATCAGTTAATCAAATGGAAAGTCATTTCTCATACGAAACTTTATGCCATATGCTGGGGAAAATCTTGGAAAATGTCAAATGCCATAAACACTTACACACACACACGCACACACACAGACACACACAAGCGTTCAGTTTATTTCATTTCGTTTCATTTCATTTTATTCTCTAACAGAGCCCAAGCCAAGCCAAGTCGACTCAAGTCGAGCCAAGTCGGCTTGAGCACTCAATTCCAATGCAAATTTCTAAACCATGACAGCGCACAGACGCTGTCTGTCGACTCCCTGTGTCTGTCTGCTTGCTGGTCCTTCTGTCTATCCCATAGCTTGAGAGCTGAGCACATAGCTGCAACTGACAAGCCGTGTGCCAAACGCCATAATTTCAACGACCTTAGCGCTATTCAAAGCAAATCTCAGCTGCCGCTTCCCCCAATCCCCACCCTCCCAAGCAGTTTGCGTCTGCGATTGCGTTTGCCGCTGCTTCAATCTGCCATCCTCTGTGTGAAAGCAGTTGGCAACTCCATTCAGGATTCCCCAAAGTACAAACGAACCAAGAACTTTATGCTCGCCGACCTATATAGTCGCATAAATGATTATATCAGCCCATTCTCAGTCAGAGCCGGTTGGCGGCCCTCATCATCATCAATCAAAACGCTGACTGCCAGGCCAAGCAGTGCAAGCAACAGGCCAAGCCAAGCAGTGCAACAGCAGCGGTGACTGTACACACACGCACACAGTGGAGACGGAGAAGACGGAGGATCCGACCCCTCTGTTGTTGACCTGCGGGTAATTTATGCTAATGAATTGCTTTCAGCTTTGTCCGATTACATTTCCTTCTACGTGGCCGCCAATAACCCGCGGCTCGTGGCTCGTGGCTCATGGCGCACTGCTTGCCAGGCTGCCTGCCTGCCTCGCTAGCTGCCTGCCAATCAATCAAAATCAACCAATTTTGTCCAGAGTCTACACTCAGTCTGCTCTTGAGTTCGCAGTCTCAAGTGCTCATTAAATGCCAGGGTAACCCAGCTACGGCCCCCCTCCCTCCTACACCCCCCTCGCTCGCTGTCCCCTCGCTGTCCACCTTGGAGCTTTATGGCAAATGTATAACTGTCAGCAGCAGCAACAGCAACAGCAGCAGCATCGACAACAGCAACATGAATAAAAGATAAAAAAATTTGTTGAATTTCAAATCAATTTAATTGGATGCTGATGCTGATGGTGATGATGCTGGTTGGCTGGTTGCCTCAATGCCTGAATGCCTGACTGACTGGCCAAGTACTTGGTGCTCGGTAAAACGCAACTCCTGTTTGTCCTGTCTGTTCTGTCTACGTTTACACAAAATGCCAAAGTAAATTTTTCCTCAGCTTGATTTTTGATCAATTTATTGCTGATGCTGTTGCGATTTACGATTGTCTTATCACCCAGCCAGCCACACAGCCAGCCACCCAGCCACCCATCCACCTTCCATGCATGTGAACTGTCTGCCTTGAAACAAAAAAACCCCAAAAAAAAAGAGAGAAATGTTGCCTCTGTGGTGAGAGTCAAATCGTATCTCACACCTGCGGCTGAAGGTTCCTTGGCTTCTCCACCATCCACCCATTTGCCCCTTGAGGTATGCAATGAAATAGTTTGTCGACTGCTTGCCTCCATGGACATTACACTGACCAAAATCACATCAAGGCAAGACCTGATCTCCTGGGTGTTACTGTCTCCCCGCCCATCAAGTCACATCCAAGTCATCTAAATTGCTAACCAAATTCCCTTGCTGGCAAAAGTCGTAAATGAAACTATCGCCCAAGGGGCAACGTCACTCGCCTCCATCACTCCATCACCTTGATTGATAATTGCTTTTACTGATCACTGGTCTCCAGCCAGTCACTTTCAATTATAAGTTCCAGCCAACAATCTCTAGACTCCACAGCACACACAGCCCTCGCAGCCTGATGATGACTTTCAATGCAACTAAATTGCCTTTTCTACTGCCTTGAACTTAGGGGGGGGGGGGGGGGAGCGGATGTATCCTTTGAATGACCGGAATCCGGGCAAAGTCAATGCAACAGCCTATTGTCAATCAACTGTCTGGCTGTTATCAATCAGGAATTTTGCTCAGTGCAGCCAGCCAACTGCATTCGACTTGCCTTTCAGTCACGTAGCCAAAGCAACAGAAATGCAGGCCACAGTTTTTAATTCGCATTCAATGGGGGAGTTTGGGGAGCTCGATGCCAACGACAGCAGCAGGAGCAGGAGCAGCAGCTATGAATGCACATCTTATGGCTGCAGACTGTGGAGCTGTTGAGCTGGGATGTCCTGACTATGAATGGCATGCAGGAGCGCATAATCAAGATTCGCTTGATGCCAAAAACTCTTTGAATTTCCATTTGGTTTTCTCATTCGATTTTCGATTGCAGGTGTCCGAAAGAGCCTGGAAGCATCTGCTCCCTGGTCAGGTGGGCGTGACTGCGTGAAAAATTCCTCTCCTCAGTGTGGCAAAGTCAAGTCAAGTCAACGAGGTGAGACGAAGTGATGTGCTGGCTTCATCAGTGTTTTGTCTTTCGGTTGATTTAAACGCCAGACAACAACTAGCAACATGAAAGAAAAGCAAAAACTTTTTTACTAAATGAACCCAATGAATAATGCAACACACACACACACACACACACACACACACACACTGACACAGCGCATCCTGTTGCTTTGCCCGCCTCGGGACGTTACCCGTCACCCTCTCAGCTCTATCAATTCTAATGCAGTTATGCAATTTATGAAATTACAACACAGCAAAAGTGACTTTAACAACAATTTTCGAACATGAAGCCAAACACAAAAAACACACACAAACACACAGACAGACACACCCACACACACATGTGCATAACGGAAATTGCAAGTAAAATATCTACAACGATGACATCTAAAAGTCACTTCATATATACAGACTCCAACGCGAGGGCTGTTCAAAGAAATAACCATGGCAAAACCTTGTCGAAACGCCTGCGAGTGAGATCAACCGGGTACAGTCCAGTCAAAGGCAACGATAACATGTCTAAGCCTGTTTAGGCAATCGAGGCCTTTAACAGAGCATCAACAACTTTAAATCTGACTCACAGGGCTAGTTTATGTCCTGTTAAATGAATTACCAGGTAGGTTTAGCCTGCCGCTAGGCCCTATACCACCTAGATTGTCTCTGCTTTAGAAGCTGTAATAGTTAATAGACTGATGGCCTAGCTGGCCACCTCTGGTTGCCAGTCAATAAACCTTGTTTTTCACAGCTTCGTCAAACCTTTGGTGATTGTATGAAGCAACCCTCGCCTGGGTAATGGCAAATACGTTGAAAATAATGGCCCTGATGCTGCTGCTGCTGCTACTGCTACTGCTACTGCTGTTTCTGTTGATGATGATGATGATGATGATGGTGATAGTGTTTCCTCTTAGCTGTTTGTTCCTGGCTGGCTGTAACAGCTCTTGTCGTTCGTTGTTTTTGTTATGCATGCGCCTTCCTCTCTACTTAAGGACAATCCCAGTTACCCACCCACCCTCCTCCTTCACCTCCTTTCTAGTGAATATAATAATCAAATTATCAGAGAGTTATGGAAGCTGACAATATTTACCAAGCGATGTCAGCAAAATAATATTTGAAATTAAATCAAATCAAATCAAGAAGTTTCCATTTATGGAGAGGGGGGGAGGGGCGAACAGGATCATGGTTCATCGGATTATAAATAATATTCGATGGCATTTGGTTTGCTGGAGCAGGCGGAGGTGAAGCCAAATGCAAGATTAAATTAATTACATCCTCGAGGGCTCAGGTCAAAAGGAAATTCGCTAATTAATAATTCAAATTTGATTTACTTCAGTTGAATTGTTCGAGCTGCTGCTGTCTTACAGCGCAATCACACACACACACACTTAAGCGGCTTAGAGATGTTGAATCAACTAATTGATAAATTTTTCAGCCCAAACGACGACGACAACAACAATCGCCAGACCGATAAACATTAATAAACATTTTCCGTTGTACAGCTGACGCAGTCAGTTAAACTTAACGGCTTGTTTAACACCAACGGTCCAACGGTTGTGTCTACAGTCAATCCAGTTAGTTTCACTTGATACTACAGACAGAGAGACAGAGAGACAGACAGCTGTGATTCGCTGAGACCATAAAGTTTCCACTGCCACCGAGGGCAATAGAAATAAAAACAGCAAAACAGAAACGCTTAAGCCTTTAAGTTGCCAATTACAATGAAAATTGATTTCACTTCGTTGTCGCATTGCCCATTTGGGCCATTGTTTTCGGCCTCCCAAACGCTGTCTGACATTTTGTCTGTCCAGGCAACACACACACACACACACACAGAAGCCAGTGGATTAGGACTTAGATTATCAGCGCTTTTACTGACGATGTCAAGGTCAACCAAGCGCCGCTGTATATGACAAGCCCCAGTGGAGGGGCCAAAAGGGAAAGCTACGCTCCTCTCCACACACACAGAGAACTGGATGACAAGTGTGGCTGCCTGCGTGCGTTATTAGCCAGCATTTTGGTGGCCCTAAACTGGGGGACCCAACATTGTCGCGTCTGGGCCAAGTAAGTTTAGTGTCGCCAGCTGTTGAGTCCACTTTGCCGCCGAACGCCTTGGCTATTAACATACAATTATGCCGAATGCCAATCAAATGCAGCCTGCCGGCTCCAGTCCAGCGATCCAGCTGCTTTGGCCTTGGCATTGGCAGTGCCACTCACTGGCCCTGGCCTTGGGCCATTTATCATTGCAAATGGCTGCAGGAGCGTGCTAAAGTCGTTGTTTTGATTTAACAATCCACGTTGGGCTACAATCAAAGCACAACACACAGACACGCACGCTTGACCACGATGGGATGGGACAGCAACTGGGCATCAGCTTTGCCGCTCAGAGATAATAAAACCCATCGAGGCCAAGGAGAACTCAACGAACTGCCTATACACTTGACAGGACCTTCATTGTACCATGATCAGCTTAGCTCAGCTGCCAGCTGGGATACCTAAACCCACGACAACACCTTGGTCTACTCAAATCTAGACAGATCAGGACAAATCTGTCCCAGCTGGGCTGCCTACAGCAATTGTAAGTCTCCTACGGTTGGATGGCTGCTTGTCCACCTGTCTGTTTATCATTTCCCAAGCCAGGCAGCCCTGGAATAATTCGAGAAAACAACTTTACCAGGCCAATTAGCCAGTGAAACACCTTCCAGCCGCACAGCAGCCTCAGGACTGTGGCAACTACAAATGGGATCAACAAGTCCATCAGACATCATGTCACCCTTCAACTAGGCAGTGTATTAAACCATTAAAATGAAGAATGTAGACCAACACACACACACACACACACACACACACGCTGTCTCGACATCGAAATCAGCTTATTTACTTAATGTGCTTTGCGGTAGGTAATAAAAACAAAGCGAAACACCAGCAAAAGGCTCATCACAGTGCTGCCAAACCCAACTACTAAGTGTCCATGAGCTGCTAAACAGCTATTTATGTTTATGTGTGTGTGTGTGTGTGTGTGTGTGTGTGACGAAAGCCTTTCTCTTTGGCAAACACACTTAACATCCACACACTTGAGATAGCCATGAAATTTAACACCACGCGCCGTGCCGCTCTAAGCTGTGCTGTGCAATGGATGGCGCTGAGAAGTATGCTACGTATATTGTTCTTCTACTGTCACATGGCTGTGAGAAGAAAACTTACATTGTTAGTCAACCAGTTGGTTATACAGGGTTTGTCTGCCCTCTAAGGAAAACTCTAAAGTTCTTGGATATTTATTTCAACAATTTATTTAAATAATTCTTTCAGGGCTGAGAGAACTCTGTGGAGCAAGATAAATCAATGAAAACAGCTGCGGTTAATTGCCAACAACAGATGGAGAAGACAGCAGAGTTGCCAGGTCATTAGGACAATACCCAAGCCAAGTAACCAGCCAGAAAAAAAACAACATTTTTAAGCTGATCTAAGGCCTTCAGGCGATCAAGAAACCTGAATATTCTTGCTGGCAACTTGCTGGCAACTTTCCAGTCACCCGTTGGCTGTGGAAGTCTTTGATTCAATGTTGTTGCTCGTTGTAAAAGTTTTATGAACTTGAGACAATGCGAGTCGCGTTCTATAAATATTTTTTAACTGCAAAAACTCATAAAAGTAACTTGCGTCCTACATTGTGTTATACCCAGGCACTTGGAGCAGCAACTTGTGCTCAAGTGGATGCAGTTTCCACAGTTTCCACACCTAAGACTTCTCCTTACCCTCTGAATTGTCTTATTTTAGCCCTGGATAGAGCAGAAATCTAGGGGAATCTAGGGAAAAACCCAGATCGTTTAAAGCCATCAATCTGCATTCATTATAGCCAGGTAGCTGGTATGCATCAGCTCATTAGTTGGCTGCACCGCCACCCACCATTTGCTCTATCATATACAATAGTTAGCCGATGGCTTTAGCCATTAATTTATTATCATTCGCCATTTCCCCCAGCCATTTGGGCCACTTTAAACGCATTGAACGCACTGGCTGTCGTTTATCAAATTTAATGGGTCGCCAGCATCGATGGCTTCCTGTGGCAGCGCAGCCAGGCAGCTTTAAGGGCCCTTTAAAAGGGCTTTAAAGATGCTGCGTGGGCTGTGTTGGTTGCGTTGGCATTGACAGCCAGACACAGCACATATGCTGACCTCTCCGCGCGTTCGGTGAAGAAAACAGCAGACACAGATCTGGCAACAGACAGAGACAATCGGTAATGTGATGTGCTGTGATGTGATGTGATGTGATGGGCCAAGACGACTGTATTAGACTTGCATTGCACTGTGTTTCATCAATCAATCGTTATACACATTGAGTGATAAGTTTTCTCCCTGCCTTGGTCTTCTCCTCGCCTCTCTATGGCCCAAGGCAGGCCACCCAGTCCCAGGCAGTCAGTTGGTATTTGTGTTGCTTCATCAAAGGCAAAAATTATTTCTATTTTACACTCCACGAACCTAAAAATACTTTCTGCCAACGTTTCGCCATTCAGTGGGAGTCAATGAGCTGCGCTTTTCCCCCCTCCATTTAAACAGTGCAGTTGACCTTTATAGTTGGTTTAGCTACGCGGCTTAGTTGAGCCTTCAATGTTTGGTCTGGGGGAACCAGGTTAATTGTCCATATCCATGTCAAGACCGCGACACAGCGACACCGCGACGCCTCCAACGATAGGCAACACGCCACAAAGCTTTGCATAGGATTCGCATACATCTTGTGACTCCAGTCGAGTTGAAAGGAAAAGCAATCGGTTACCCGGACTGTTGGCTACTCCCACTGCTACCCAGCGCTTGCACTGTTCTCCATGTGGTGTGGGCGGCAGTGGTGGTGCCACCAGGGAACTCGTGACGCTGCCGTCTGCCACCTGATTAGCATAATTTGACGTGCATTGCAAGATCTGAGCTTTCGTGTGAGAACGTGGTCTGGGCAACCTTGTGCGTTGCTTAGAAAACATTTTCAATCTGGCCAAAAAGAAAATTGCACACACACACACACACATACACAGAGAGAGAGTCAAGTCAGCGAGAGCCGCCAACAGAGTTTTTAAATCAGCTTCGAAGCGACATTGACATGTCGACATGTCATCAACACACTGAGCCAAGCCGAGCTGCTCTCTTCTGCTATGTATTAGAGCGAGGGGCGCCACTTCAGTGGAAATAACTTTTCTTTCTTCTCTGTTAAAAATAATGAAAAAGGTGAGCCAATGAACTTACTTTAGCTGCCAGTCAATGGCATCAATTCGATTGCAGGGCTTTTGGTTATTCAATTGAGTGTTGCCTTCGCGACATAATTGAAATCCATTTTCATTTTCATTTTCGTTTTTCTCGTCTTTTTTCCAATTTTTCGTTTTCAATCATTTATTGATAATTTAGTCTGCGCTCAGCTCCATCGCCCTGCTTCATTGCCAGTGTCATGAGCCCACAGTCAACTGTCAGCCCAAAAAAGTAGGCAACACTAAGCCACACACATGCAGAGACAGTCAAGAGCCATTGAGGTCTGTGGAGTTATCAGCCAGAGTTTGGGGTTTAATAAACATAATTAAAGTAAATCGCTAGGTAGGAGGCTTTGATGCTCCACAGAGTGGCACTTACCAGCCAGGCAGAGTCTTCAAGGCCCTTGCAACTGAGCTAAATGACTGAAGAGGAAGGAAAATTAATAGAAAAAATATAAAAAATCAAAGAAAAAATATTTGAAAATATTAAAAATCTAAGAAAATAGCTAATTCATTGGTTAATAAATTTAAAATAATTTTTATAGAGACTTTGGTGTCAGAATCGACCCTTTGAGCTGCCCAAAAAGTCTCCCATTGCTGGGGCCCCCACACACCAGCTGCTCTGGTCAGTGGGAAATTCCATCAGTTGTCCAGCATCTTGGAGTTAAAAGAATAATGTTCACTGGGTTCCAGGATGAAGAATCATTGCATCTGCATTGAATTCTTCATATATTTTTCACACCTCAAAGGTCACGGCGCAGCGCTTTCAATTTGAATTCGAATATTGAAAAATTGAAATTGAAATTCTTTGTACTGATTTGACTGTGGCTATGGCTATGGCTATGGCTATGGCTGTGTCTATGGATTTCGTTTCTAATTCTAATGCTGATGATGTGCAAATGTTACAAAGTGGAACAGTCAAGTGTGAAGGCCTGCAGATGAAAGCGGGAAGGGGAAGGGGGGGCCCATTGAGGCGGTGAAAAACGAGGAGGAAAACAATGTTCAGCAACGCAATAAAGCGTATAATAAAAGTGAAATTTGTCAAGAGAATTGAATGCATTCACACACACACACTGACACACACACGCGCATTTATATATTGTAGAACTAAAAGCCAAGCATACAAAAAACATCAATTTATGTGGCGAACTGAGGCGAGACGTTGGGACCACCAGAAGGGAGGCCCAGGCCACCCAGATAAACCATGAATATGGCATTGCAATGCATCACTGAGTCACACACCAGCACACCAGAGAGACACACAGAGAGAAAGAGAGAGAGATAGAGAGAGGGGTAGAGAGAGATGGCAGTGTCGTTGGGTTATTTAGTGAATGATGCGCTGCGGTGTGGCACTGGGGGCGGTGCCTTCTAAATTGACGGTGTCATCAGTTTTGAAGTGTTGCTGTCGCTGCTATCATCATCATCATCATCGTTATCATCATCATGGCAATGATAATGACCAAGATAATTATGATGATGATGATGCTGCTGATACTGGTAGCTGGCAAACCCAACAAACTCTGCCTCCCTACAAAGGCACGAGCTGAGCACAGCATGTCGTTGCTGTTGTTGCTGCTGTTGCTGTTGCTGCTGTTGCTGTTGTTGTCGTCGTCATGACCATGATTGAGAATTGCTTGCAATTTGTAAGCACTTTGCCCCGTGTCGTGTGTGACTGCCAGTGTGTGTGTGTGGGGTGTGTGTGTGTGCGTGTGTGTGGAAGATGAGACTTTTGACAAACGACGCTGACAAAAACATGTAACGCTACGTTGTTTAGTTGCTTAGTTGATTTCCATTTGCCATTTTCCACTGCCCAGTTTTTCCCCCTTTGGGTTTCCATTGTTGCTTATGCAATTGTCAGACCAAATGGCCTCTAAAAAGATAAATCGAAGGGCTGATAAAATGCTAAGAGAAGCGTTTACAGCCAGCAGCAGTTAGTCAAGCTTCCCTTTGACATGGCCTCGCAACAGCACCTACATCTAGGGAATTTAAAGCTTCTATATAAAAAAAATCATGTTGAACCATGTTGGACCCTTGAAATATGATGCATGTGAACCTCTTGACCAACAAATATAGGTGAATAAAAATTTATTTCATTAAAAACTCCCACTTGGCTGGCTTAAATTGATTATCAATGTTCAACAACATTTAACCAAATGAAAAAACAAGAAAATCCGTCTCTACATTTGCATTTCCATGTTGCCAATAAAATACAGAAAAAAATGGTGAAAATTTTACGCTTTATTGCCATCATTCATTCATGAAAAGAGTTTAAAAAAAAAACCCAGAAAAAAAATTCCTAATTGTTGGGGGCAACACAACACAGCAGAGTTGAAGTTTTCATTTCATTACCTTTTTGCCATAAAATCTCTTTTAAATGCTTTTTAATTTAGAATTCATACACTTAAACGTATCATTTGTTAAACAAACAAACAGAAACGGTTTGAGAGGGAAGAGAAGAAAGAAAAAAATTTAATTTGTTTATTTGTTGAAGCGCCGCTAAGGAAAACAAACACCGCAAACAGCTTTGACAGCTGCATTAAAATTCAAATGAAGTCAAATGGAAATTCCCCAATGCGAAACTTAATTTGAATGTCATACAAATTTCACATTTTTACAGGAAAAATTAGTTGAGCCGAAGCCTGAATGCCATTTACAGAGGACAGTAGATGAGTGAGTGATTGAGCGATGGTTTTATCAATTGAATGATGATTAAGTTGATTAAGGTGGCTAAATAAAAAATAAAATAAATTTTTTCCGTCTTAAAAAATTCATATTTATTTAAGGAAAAATATAAAAAATTAAATAAAAATTAAATTAAATTAAAAAACTCAATAAAATTGATGAAAAAGGGATGGAATTTGCCAAATAAAAAATAAAATTAATTTCTCCTCCCTCTAGGGGTTACAAGAACTTAATATTTTAATAAGAAAAAATATAGAAAACTAAATAAAAATTAAATGAAATTAAAATACTAAATAAAAAACCAAAAGATTAACCCAAGTCGAAGCCAGTGAATGGCAACCTCTAGTAACAACAAAAATCATTTCTGTAAAATTACAAAAATAATAAACAACAACAGCAACAATAGAGGCAACAGGAATCCCAACCAGTTTGATGCATAATTAACTTATGACGCATAAATATTTATGTCTATCATGACTCTCATGTGTTCAATGAAAAATCTGGGAAATGAAAATATTTGAAATATTTTTCCATAGTTCCTGCTACGCTTTTAATTGGATTTATTTGACTTTGGTCAGCGCTATAAAAAATACTTTTAAAAATAAATTCTAGAGTGGAAAAAAAGCAACCGAAAAAAAACCAGGAAAAAAACCAACAAAATTTCCTCATTTTCATATGCAAAGTGTCAGCCAGTCACACTCTACTGACTGCTGCTGCCTCCAGCCTTCTGCCTCCTTTAGCCTTCAGCCTCCTGCTTGTTTCTCCTGCCCGTTTAACGCCTTCATTGTGTGCGTGTTTTTGCATACATTTAAAACTTTTACACAATTCTTTATTTATTTAGTTGTGTGTGTGTGTGTGGGTGTAGCTGCCTGGCTGCTGCCATCGTGGAGTTTATTTTTCTTGCTGCCACCAGAACAAAACAACCAAATAATATAAAAAACAATAACAAAATAGAAGAAAAAAATTTTTATTTATATTGCAATATAAATAAAAAAAATAATAAAAATTGTTTGCATAATTTTTTGTTGTTGTTATTTTTATTTCACTCTAAAAATAAAGAAACAATGATGGTTGGTTGGTTTGATTTGTTTGTTTGTGTTGCAGCTCTTCAATTATGTTGTTGATGCTAGTGATGCTGCTGCTGCCAATGATGATGGTGCTGGTGATGAAGATGATGAAGGGTTGACTGGTGCCCTGGACTGGGGCATAGCTAAGCCAGACAAATGACTGAGATACAGGTTGCCGGGTTAGGTATCCTGCAGGCATTGCAGTTGGAATTGGAGCAACAGCAAAGGCAGAGGCAACAGCAACTCATAAATGTCAGTCATTGCGGTCCCTTAACCAACCACCCACAGACACAGGCACTTGCATATAGAACGTTACGCATTTAGATACCCAAAAACAAAAAAACAGGAAGGTGGAGGAGGAGAGAAAGAATTTCTTCGACTGACAAATAACTCAAAAAGTGATTGATGATCCCCCTGACATGCTGACACATATAAATGCCTGCAAATGGAGCGCATATAGGAGTCGTCGCCGTTGCTGACACGAAGCCTCTGTTCCCTGCCCCCCGCCCCACTGACTGTCCAAAGGTTGATGTCCTGGAGCTCTACATAGTGTGGCATTTCCGTCATAAATACTCAGCCAAAGCCACCAGCCTTTTGCCTTTTGATGGTTACGATTTCATTGTTTTTTTCCTGTTTTTTGGGGCTTTTGGGTTGCGTGATTTTTGCGTCTGGATCATTAGTCAAGTGCCTGGCTGCCCAAGCAGAAGGTTAAGTGTTAAGGCGCTGCAGGATGAGTCTGTGTGTAAGCAGCTATCTGCTAGCCAGAGGAGCTGGCCACCCAATTGCCTTCTGCCCTCTTTGGAGAGTATAAAGTGCTGGCATCAGTCCTTAAGTGACTGTCCAGGTGGCCCTAGTGGCAGCCTTAACCCTATCCGAGAGGCCTCGTTTCCAATTTGTTGTTATTCGACGGCATTACAAAGACTTAGAGCCATGAAACCGTGTCTGGCTATTGTCTTGGCTCAGCTCAGCATTGCCAGCTCAGTTTCGTCTACATTAAGTAATTACCTGGCCAGGCGGACTCCTCTCTAAATGCCACGTTTTTTTGTTGTCCTCTCCTGGCTGCTGGTGTCTTTCGCTTGCCTGCTTTCGTTATTGTTGCATATCTTAGGGCGTTTTACCGCAGACTGCCAGACAGACACGAAAATGGTCTAGAGATTAGACTGCTCTTTGCCTGGCTGACTCACTGACTGACTGACTGTCTCACTGCCCAAGCACTTAAGGAGTCACTTTCTGCTCTGCTCTGCTCTGTTCTATTCGGTGTTCTGTGTTCTGTGTTCGGTGTTTCCTAATGTCGTCAGCGTTGTTTGGTATGTAAATACATGGGGGCTGCCTGGCCAGGTCTCTGCCTTCTCTCAGCTTTGTAAATTAACTGATTAAGTTCGAGACAACGATATAAGATGGCCTCAGGCCAGGCCCATTGTCAGTCCCCCAACTCTCTGGCACTTACAACTAGCTAATCTCAAAGTTGTCATCTCCACAGCAGCAACAACAAAAACTGTGTAAAATACTTCAAATACATAGATAACGAGTGGCAAGTTGAACACAAGAAAAGGAAAGAAAAAAATATGAGAAAGGCAAAGCTAGTTTCAAACTTTGAAGAAACTTTAATGCCATTCAAACTGCCACCTAACTTCACTGAGTATGATTTCCTCTCCTGACAGCTATATGATATAGTCAACCCAGCTAAATAAAATTTTACCCAACCATGTAGTAGAGTTTAAAGCTTCTTTGTGTTGATTTTGATTTAATTCCGATGGAAAACAAAAAAGTTTTCAGTACTAAAGGTAGGAAAACTTGTATTTTCCACCATATGGGCTGGCTTGACAGCTATATGATATAGTAGGAGTTAGAAATAAGCAATAAAACTTGCAGTTTCTTGTCTCTACCTGTTTTAAGAGTTTTGACAGCTAGGTAAAAAAGCTTGAATAATTCAGGCTGATCAAACTATAATTTTTCTCATCATAATAATCAATGAGATTCATCTTTCTGCCTTATGAAAAGCTTTTGCCATTCCCCTAGCAAATATTTCTTGCCTTAAATGGTATACAAAAAAAAATGTTGAAACACCCCTCGGGTAAGTTGATGGCACCGCTTGGCCTGAGGTGAACACCTTGTGACGTCCTGGGAATCTGGTTGCCGGTTCGTTGCCCTCTCGTGTTGCGCTATAAAATTGACAGCTTCCAGTGGGAGGATGTTGTTGTTGGCCAAGTTGTTTGGTCATTAGGCCTAATCATCAAGGTTGCCTAATGTCAAGTCCAGGTGGGGAAGCTCATTAGGCCAGCTGCCGGCGCTCTAGACCCCACAGCCTTCATCTAACTGTGGAGCAAGTGTCTTGATTTGAATATCCAAGCTTAAAACTAAAGCTGAAGCTGAAAACTGTCAATTACAGTGACTGCATTTTTAATTAGATGTAGGCAAACCAACACACACACACGCAAGCAGACACACAGAAACCCCAGCCAAACACCAACAGACTGGCGCATTTATGGTACGACACGTTGCGTATACGACACGTATGACAACTGGCGGGTGCAGGCGATAAACTAAAAAGAAGGGAAATTAACATTACCCGTGTGTGGATGGGCTACCAAGGGCTCCACCAGGTGCATAAATCTTCAAAATTATATGTCACCACTGGTGACTGTGTGTGTGGCATTGTGTGTGTGGCAGGTGGGGACAGAGGAGGCAGGTGGAGGAGGCAGCTCTGCTTAAAATGTTAAACTACAATTATGCCACGTTTGCTGCCTGGCTAAGTTTACAAAGGAGGCAGTCAGGCCTGACTAGCCAGCTAGCACATGATATTAACGGTGACGGTGACAGTAACAGTAACAGTAAAGAGCTGTCCGTGTTGTTGTTGCTGTTGCTGTTGCTGCTGTCCGTTTTGCCACTCCAAAGCCCCATTAAGTCTACGATAAAGACAAACGTTGAGCTGTAAAAGTAGAAATTTAAAAATCTCTTTAATGTCGAAATTATTCAACCAACAACAATGTATTTCGGCTTCCCTTGGCCACACCCCCTTCTTCACCTACCCAGTGTCCCCTCGCTGTCCGCTTCCCTTGTTTTTTTGTGAACAATTCTGAACCTGCAACCTCAGCAAAGTTTTTGCACAAAGTTTTTGGTATTTTGAATTGTAACTTTGAGCAACATTTTGCCATCGCTCTGCCATCGCTCTGCCATCGCTATCCAGCGTTGCCTTCACACGAAACGCACACGCAAATGGCCAAATATTGTGTCCAGGAAAAACCAAAAAAAAAGCGGATTTTTCCTACAAATGCACTCTCAATTCCAGTGCCGCCCCTCGCTACCCCTCCGGACCCGTATGGCAACACATAAACATTGAAAATTCGTAACCCCAAACTGGATTGGCAAAAACAAACCACAATTGGCAGCTGCCTGCCTGCCTCTAACAATAACAAAACACAATTGGGATGCGGGTGGCTGGTGGGGCATCCCTGGGTTGTGGATCCACCTCATGGTCCTCCAAATGTTGGTCAATTTGTTTTAGAATTTTCAGAAATCGAAATGCCCTTGCCGCTGCTCAATAGAGTTTAGATTAGACCAATTACAACAGCAAAGTGGAAAAGCGTAAAGGATTTTCATTTTCCTGAGGGCTCAACGACTAGGGCAAAGGGAAAATATTCAATTTATTTGAATTTGCCATTTCAGAAATGTTTTCAGGATGTTTAAGGATGAATAAAGAATGTTGCTGGTGCGATTTAATTTCGTTGAATGCAGTCAGCGCTGGCAAGCATTACGCCAATGAATGTCCATCAAATAAATCACATCCCGTTGATGTTAATTGCTTTATAAAAAGGTTTCTATATGAAGGCTTATATACCCTTGCAGACGAGGCAGCACAGCTGACTGTACAGCTGACTGACGACATTTATTTTTGATTTTTCCATGTTTTTGATTTAACAAACATAAATTAAACTTCATGACCACAAGGCCACAAAAGTTTTTCTATTTTGGTTGCTCCAGGGAGGTTGTTTCGTGCAGCTTAGCTAACGGCACGTTCCCAGGAGCTTATTAAAAATTTTTATATATTTTTATAAGCCGCTAGACAAGGACAAACGAGTTGACAGTCCGTCATGCTGTTTAATTATAAACTTGAGGGTCATGACTGTCTCCACGCTGTGTTTTGGTTTTGTTTATCATGAATCCTTTTAACCACCTATCAGTTAGGATATCATTTGAGCTTCGCATACCCTCTGACCTGCTTTAAACAATAAGGACCGGCCGTCCAGACTACTAAACTGTAAACAGAGGAAACAACAACAGAAGCGAATGGCGAAAAACAATTCAAAATTCCATTAAGGGGTCCAGCTGATTGACTGGCCGCCCTACAACGATTGGCCAGGACATGGATATATGTAAATAAACATGGATCACACAGTGCCCTGTTGTGCTTCAGTTGACATTTGATTTGTGTGTGTCCTCTGCGGTCCTCTGCGGTCCTCTATGTGTGAACATTAATCGGAATTGAATTGAATTCAATTCAATTGGCTTGCAACGCTCAATCAGACCGAAAACTCTGGATTATATGACATGAAATTTAGGAAATATTATGCTAAACACAGGCGGAATTATAACCACTCAGCCATGGCGGCTAATAGCTGGCAATATTGATAATTGTGGTCGCCCAGGCTGGGATTGAAGCTTCAGCTAATGTTGCCTGCACTGATTTAATTCGATTCGATTGGTTTACATTGCATTCAATTTATGTTTTATGTGAATTCATAGATAAAAGCTCTCTACTGTGTCTGTGCGTAGGGTGAAAGGAAAAGAGAGCAACTGGGGGCAGAACAAAGCCAAGCGCTGCTGTGTAAAATCAATGTGTCTTTATACTGCTGGCTAAACAGCTTTGTAGACAGTTTCCTAGACTAATCAACCAGCTAGCAACTAGGTATCAGCTAGGTATCAACCTTAGCTAAGTCCAACTATTCACTGCAGTGTATAAACGCCAAGAGCAGGGACCATGCGTCATGCTATACAATTTTCTTAGCAATGGTATCGCTGTTTTGTATTTCCGTTCCCCATTCTACCGATTAGAATTTGAAATATCCAAGATTATGCTTTGCCCTGATGTAACGAGTAGAATTTCTTTCCATTGGAAATCATTGAAAGTGAAATGAAATATTTGCAACACTTGCCAGCATGGTATACCGATATGATAAGGCGGCGATGGTGGTGTTCATGGATCCACACACTGCCTGCAAGGCCCAGAGAATTAAGGGGCCACAAATTTCTAAATCAAATGAGCAAACCACGGCAAACACTCGGGCATGGAATGGTTGCCATATGTGTTTCTGATTAATATTACGCATTGATGGGGGTCTCGGCTGCCCCGACCCCTTCTATCAATGATAAGCACTGCGCTTCCATACATTCGAGTATGACGATACATGAATGTATCTATATAAATCTATATAGAAGAGTGTGTGAGTGTGTTTGGATGTGTGTGGTTGTGTGTGTGTAGTTATAACCAAGCATTATACTGTGATCGCTTCAGATTCCAGTTTACCAGAGAGAGAGAACCGACGTTGCTCTCTTGCTTCACATGGAAATAATTTTTGGATGCGTTCAGCAGTCAAGCAGACTTAATAAATATTTTATTTACTTACCTAACTGACCCTAAATATTTTATTTATAATATTTAATTAAAACTTCTTTTTATATAATTTAATTGCTCAGCCTTTGACTAGCTGAACGCATCCAGAAATCTCTTCAACGAACGCTTTTGTACGCTGAGCTTGCGCTGATGTTTTTTTCGCTTCGATCGCTCTCGCCAGCTCTCACCCAACGCTCTTTTGCTGTGTGTCGCTGGCTCTCGTTCTCGCTGGCTACCCTACAAATCGCTTGGCTGGCTATGTTGCTGGCCATTCGTTGCCCGTTGCTCGTGCAAAAATGAGCGGCGACCATCGGCAGCTCGCATAGCCGTTGAACTAAGAGGAAACATTTGTTTTGGTTGCTCTGCCTGCTGCTGTTGTTGTTGCTGTTGCTGTTGGGATTTGGATACACCATGTGCTGTGCTGGCCTAAAGCACGATCGCAAGTATTTGCTCAGCATTGAGGGCCTCAGCAAGCTGGCCTGCCTGGTGAGTGTGAATCTCCCTGCCAACCAACAATGACGACACTTTACAAACGTCTCACTGCCTTCTCCGCCTGCTGCCCCATGACTGACCCATCGACTGTTGCAGCTTTGCAGCTTTAGCGGCTTCCTGTGCATTCTGTTTGCCTCGGTGCGTTCGAGCAACTTTCGCGGCAGCTTCTACCTGGTCGTTGTGATATGCGGCTTTGCCATCATACTGGCCTTGCTGCTCGTCCGCTACCTGCGTCTCCAGCTGCGTCTGCTTGGCAATGTCAAAGCCAACTTCTGGTCACTCTGTGTCCATGGGACGCTGGCCGTGTTCTACTTCTTGGCCTCGGGACTGGTGTTGACCATTGATGTGCCCGCCTATACGGCAGCAGCGGTGAGTCACTTTCCACCCTCTCTGGAAGGGGGGGATAAATCGATGGATGGATGGTTGGATGGTTGGGTTGGGTCAGGTGTCTCGAGATTGATGTTTTCTTATTTCGTTTTTTCTCTCTCTCTCAGTTCTTTGGCTTGACGGTGTTCAGCATCAATGCCCTGGAGACCTATGGCAGCTATAGACGCAGTCGACAACGCGATGCGGCCACTCAGACCAATGTCTGAGGCGACAAGGCAACACCAAGTCACCAAAAAAAAAAAAAAACAGCAAGCGACAAACAACAAACAACAAAACACAGAAAAAAATCATTAAAAACCAAAGTTAAAGCTCCCGCTTTTGGGTGGCTTTTAGCATGTTAAGTTGGCGTCAATTAGAACTGCCTGTGTGTGTGCGCGTGTGTGTGTGTGAGTGTGTATGGTTCTCAGAGAGACAAACTGAGAGAAATAAAGTGAGTGAGATAGAGCGATGATGTTGATGTTTGTTTATTAAAGTCTGTTTAATTTAAAAAGCAAGTCGCGTTCTGTAGCGATCTGATGTCTTCTCAGAAGCAACAGCTGTTTGGCTGTTTATTTTCCTTCTTTTTTTTTTTTAATATTTTTTTTTTGTAATTTTAATTCCCCTATAAATTGTAAAATATAATTTTATTTTTATCTATAAGAAATTCAATTTGTTTTCTCTAATAAATAAACCACAAAGAACTCAACTAACACAGGCGCTGCTATACAATCAGCTATCAATTGTTGACCCACAAGCAGTCATAGATAAAGACCATAGAAGGGTGTGTAGATGGGGGTCAGGGGAAAGGCTGAAAGAGTTCATCCGATAAAACCTGGTTGGGGGGGGCCCCGGCAGCGGAAATGGAAAGCAAAACAAATGCTTAACTATCTAGTGGCTGCCACTTGCCATTCAACAAAAGTAGTGAGTTTTTTTCCCCTTCTTTCTTCTATTTTTTTTCCCTTTTTTTTTCTACAAACTGTCGTTGCCATCCCCCCCTCCTAAACATTTATCATTCCAACAGCATTGCATTCACTGTCTAAACAAAACTTGAATCATTTTTCATTCATTAAAACACAAAAATAAAATAAAATTAAATAAATTAAAATAATAAATTTGGAAAATCCGAAAAATGTGGAAAATTGAACAAGAAAAATCCGTTTAGAATGAAACAATTTTTTTTTTTTTTTTTTTTTGATTTATTGTATTTTTATTTAATTGTGAAAGTCAATTAAATGAATTTTTCTCTGACCTGCCATAGACTTTCTTTAAGCTGCTCCAGCTACTCCAATTTATTCTATAGAAAATTTTCCATCTCACAATTAACTTGTCGGTTGGTGAAGGAAATTTATTCTTTGCCTACAGATATTTGTTGGCCATGTAATTTGAGGTAAATTTACCTGACAATGCCGATGCCGATGCCGATGCACAAGGCTTCATTTGGGTTATTTCTTGTGCCCTGAATTATAAACAATTGCAGGACAGACAAAGCCGAATAGAAATCGAATTTATAGATTTCAAGACTGTGGATGGGACGAGTGTACAACTCCCTGGAGTCGCAGCTGTTTGATTTATTTATTTATATTTTTAATATGTGAGAAAGTCAAGTTTTCTGGGTGGTTTTTGGTTGGTTTTGGCTGACAATCAGTCTTAAGTATTCCCTGTGGCACTTTGGCACATAATTCACCTTGAAATTCCTTTGTTTAAATTTATTTATTTGTTTGTGATGCTGTTGTTGGTGGTCTCATTATGACTTTTTGTTGCCACTTGCTGATGAAGTTTTTGTGTTTTTAGGCAGCTTACAGCTCTACAGCATAATCATATAAATTTATTAAGCCAATGAAGCGGCTTCATTTAATGCATTTTATAGTCTCATAGACAACAAATTTCCAGAGCAAAACTTTCCCTTATAGTCGCTAACTTTCCTAGCCTCTCACACTCTCTCTCTGTCTCCCTGTCTTGAGTTCTTTGTCTTACATTGTAATGTTGGCTCTGCTGTTGCTCTGATGTTGGCAAATGCAATTCGTGTTTGGACCTCACGTCGTATGATTAATTTGCCAAACAGCCAACGCTGACTAATTGACTGAGCAACTCGAAAGCAGGCAAACAAAATCGTTTATTCATGTCCTTCCCATAAACAGGCCGCGTCTGAACACAACTTCAAAGAATTTTCTACAATTTAGACTTTAGAAAAAATCATAAAAATACAAATAATTTTTTTTTACATTTATTTACATCAAATGGAATTTTTTTTAAGTGTTTTAAGGGCCTGAAAATTCTATCATTTTTAGCTAAAAATATATATTTTTCCCTAATAATATTCTGGACAAGACAAATCACCTCAATAATCAATCAAGGAGCTGGAAATTCATACAGAGAAAATAAAAAAATAAATAAAAATATTTTTTATACTTAAACACATCAAATGGAATTTTTCCAAGACCTGAAAATTCTATAATTTTCAGCTAAAAATATAGATTTTTTCCTAAAAATATCCAGGACATGACAAAATCCCTTTGGTAACCAACTTAGACTACATAGAACTGAAAATTCATACAGAAAAAATCAGAAAAAAATAAATAAAAACATTTTTACATTTAATTTTGTTAAATAGAATTTTCTCCAGGTGTTTTTAGGGCCTGAAAATTGTAGAAATTCAGCTAAAAATATAGATTTTTCCATAACAGTGTCCAGGACAAGACAAATCACTTGAATAAGCAAATGCACATCAGAGTTATTTGATTGAATTTCACTCCAGTTAAGTCTCACATTAGCCCAGATGAACATTTCTTTTGTTGTTCGAATTGTGTGTTTCTCTCTCTCTGCTGCTCTCTCTTGATCTATCTGTCTGGCAGCAAATGAACATTTAATTATTTCTGCACTCATATTGAGCCTGGCAGCAGGCTTAAGCGTTGCTAAAGCTATAATGGCCGCCATCATTTTCTTTGGCAGCTATTTGGTTTTCCTTTCTTCTTTTGTTTTGTTTTTTTTTCTTTTGGTTTTCCATGCAAGTCACGCAAGGAGAAATTAATTAGAGCTCCAGCCAGGACAAGTCCCAGTCATAGACGGGGCGGGGGGCGGTAGAGGCGACCAAAGCAAATGCAAGACAGCAAAAATGGGAAAGAAAAAAACATGGAAGAGGAGGGCAAAGCAAGTTGGTCAAATACAAACGCCACCAGTAAGTGTGACCGATTATAATTATGACCTGGAATGGGTTAAAAGGCCGCCGACACACAACACACAGTCAGCTGGTAGCAGGCAGCAGGGAAAATTAAAATGAAAACAATAAAGCCAGATGCCATTGAGAAGAATTTTTGCATATAAATTTGCCCCCGAGAAGAGAACATGAAAGTTAAACTTAATTTATAAAATTATATTGTCGCAAGATTGCGTTATTAAACTGTCTACCAAAAAAAAAAAAAAAAAACAACACACAGAGAGAAGAGAACGCCTAAGAGCCTGTCTGTCCAAGTTCAAAAGTAAATATGTTTTTTCGCAGAAAATTCATTTAAATAAAGGCTGCCGCTAGGGGCTGCTGGGACGGCTGCTGGGACGGCTACTGGGATTGGCGCTGCTGGGGCCGCTGAGGGTCTGTCAAAGCTCGTCGCGTATTGACAAATGTCTGAAGCTGAAAAGTCTGAAGGAAAAAGTTCGACACAACAATAAGCGCAATGCAATATTCTTTATTAAAAGTCATAAAGAATCAAATTAAAAAACAAGTTGCATTGGCATTTTCCATCGTTTTCATTTCCATTTCCATTGACATTTTCATTTAGAATTCAACAACAGCAGACTTCAAAGCCCAGCAGCTGGCCGCCTCTAATTCCATATCTGTGAGTTGAAATTAATTCATAAAGGAGCTGCAAACAAAGCATCAAAACTGTTTGTTTTTTGTTTTTTTTTTTGTCATTTTTTTTTTGGTTTTCTAAATAACAAATATTTGTCAGACACTGAGTGGAGGCAACCTAACCGCTGACGCTGCCACTGCCGCTACTCCTAGTGGCTGGTGGTTGGTATTTTGACCTGCCAGCCAAAAAGTATGCTATGGAATTACTCGTAACGCAACCTTTTAATGCCAAGCTCAATTAGTGTGCGCCGGCCAGCCCACCAGCACCCACCACCCCAGCCAGTGCAGTTGCGGGCTTAGTTTAGTGGCCAACTTTTTCAATTTCATTATATCATCAACATACACACACACACACTCACACACACACACACACACACACACAGAGATAAGTAAACAGGGCCACAGAGAGATGGGGATGCGTCCACCATTTCAGTGGAACTGAAATTTGTATTTGAGTAGGAAAAGTGGTAAATGAAATTTATACGCATTTACCATGCGGGTGCTTGAACTGTGGCCAGGTTTAGAGCCAAAGGGCTGCCCCCAATGATGTTGTTATATAGTTGTAGCTGTAGGTGGGTAGGGCGGGTGTGGGTAGTGTAACCCACTCACTGATAGTTTCAACATTTGCTTTAAAGTCTGCTGGTTAGGTGAGGAAATATATAAATAGTTGATAGAGACTCTCGGGAGCTGGTTGTTTATGGTGTCAAGTAGAAAGGCCTCAACTCAACATATGTTTTCCTTACCTCACTTCACTCAGCCAGTTATCAGTCAACAGCATATCAGATTGATCGGTTGGCTGTGGACGGACTAAGTCACTTGCTTTAGCTGCCTCAGCAAGTCCAACAGTCAACAGAAATGCCTAAGAGAAGACTTTGTCTTACCAAAGCTTATATACCCTTGCAGACAGCCTTTGACTGCAGTAGAAAATCTCGGTTCTTTCCAAAGAAATCATGTAATTTTTCCCAGACAAAGCTTAAATACCCTTGCAGACAATAACTTACTACACTTGATAGATTACATGGAAAATATTTAATTTGTCCCTTAGAATCTCCCGGCTTCCAGTGATAAATTGCTTAATAAATGTTTCGACCTTCCAGGTAGAAATTCATTTGCCGCATTGCAGTCTAAATTTACACACCGAACAAAGCTTGGCGATTTAATTTTCCCTTTTTTTTTCTACGCCACCGGAAATTATTTACTCTGTCCAACGCTGATGCAGTTGAAAAAACAAATTCGTGTGCAAATGCCAGGATAACGAAAATCCTTTTGCCTAAATAGTAGTAGAAGCAGCTGCTGTCAGTTGACAATTCTGGGATTTAATTTAAGCTTTTTCGATGTGTCAAATGTGATTGAATATTAATCAGAGAAAAAACTAGTTTTTCCATTTGATTTTCATTTTATTTCAACAGCTATAGGATCTAGTAATGCCTACAATGACAAGGCAAAGCCTTCGCCTTTCTGTAGGTGGGGTAACTACACTTGAAAAAAATCCTAGATGAAGCAAGATGAATGCCACTTTGTGGTCTTCTAGAGAAAAACAATTAAAATCTTTATTACAGCTGTCCAGTGAGTCCTGACACAACTTGATTGAGTTGAAAGGTGAAGGAAATTTCTGTTGTTTTTCCATTTAACCTCAGAGTGACGAAATTCGTAGGACTTTTTGTTGAAACTTTGATTAATTAAAGTTTGGCAAAAAGTAATGAAATATGTAGCCGCTCACATACAACAGTTATGACAAATAAGTTTCGTAAACCGCTCTCCGTACGGTTGGGCCGCCAGGTGGCTCCCTCTCTCTCTGGTCTCTTTCTCTGACTGAAGAAACGTCCCGGGCAATAATATCGTTGTCGTTGTCGTCGTCGTCCTGGTCCCCCGCCTGTGCTGGTGACATGTCCATGGCTGCATGCAGTTGCAAGTCATTCATTAGAGATTCCTCATCAAAAATGAAACTGTAAACTGAAAGCTGAAAGCTGAAAACTGAAAACTTTCGCCTCAAGGTGTGTCAACAGCCTGAGTAGAAAATGTGCCAGCAATTCATATTTAATGCACTTAGCTCAAGTTATCAAAAGCACCACCAAGCAGCCAGCAGCCAGCAGCCATCACCCAACACCAGCAGGCAGGAGCACCAGCACGACCAGGACCAGCTACACAGGAGGTGTGTGTGAGTGTGTGTGTGTGTGGGGGGTCATGTGCACTTGAAAGTTTTTAACAAAATGCCAGAACCTTGCCAGTGACGAAGAAGGGTTGCCTTTGCCTTTAAAAACAGCAGCAAACGAGAGCTCCAGACCTGGCAGAGGATACTTGGGTGCCTTGGCCAGTGGGAGGTGGGTAGGGGGGGAGGACTACAAATGGCCAGCAACTGACTATAATGATTGTCTATCCATCTAGGTTAAACGAATGTTTACATTTTTAAGCCTTTTTTTGCGGCAAAAGACCAAAATTTTGCTCGTCAGGCCTCATTTATTTCACTCAAAATTGATTGACGCGCTCAGCGGGGCAGGGCGGGCTGATGCTGATGCGTAGAGGTGTCAGGGAGGCTGCTGAACTTTTATAGTCAATAACAAGGGCAGCATGTGTGTGTGTGTGTGTGTGTGTGTGATGGTGATGATGATGCTGGGCAACAGCCAGCAGCCAACAGCCAGAGATAATCAATCAGAAGCTGCTTATTGGCTTTTCAAAATGCGTCGAAACAAAATAAATAAAAGTCACTTAAATGCCAGTGAGATGTGGCTTCTCTCTCTCTCTCTCTCTCTCTCTCTCTCTCTGTCTCTGTGTGTGTGTGTGTGTGACAGCAGCAGCAGCCTAGCATAGCCGATATGCCCTTAAAGGACATGGGACAGTGGCTGCTTGGCTGCCACTTGCAGGCAGGCAGCCAGGCCAACAGACCCGAAACGCTTTTCTGGCCTAATGTCGATTTAATGCGGCTGTCAGTGGCTTATAAGCGTCTCTCTCTGTGCATGTGTGTGTGTGTGTGTCCATTGACCATCTAATAAAGCCCCCAAGTATCAATAGATGTGTGTAGTTTAAACACACACACAGACACACACTCTGTGGATGCATGAGGTCTATCAGCCCCACTAACTATGCTACACTTTCCGTGGTTGTGCGTCGTTGTCTGCCTGCGTGTGCGTGTGTGTTTGTGTGTGTGTGTTAGCTGTGTTTATATACAATCAAAGGCAATTAGGATTTTTCATTTGTGTTGTTGCTGTTTGTTTATTTATTAGCTTTGTTTGTTTGCTCGGTTTGCTAATTAATTTTCAATACAATTTCTGCAGCCAAACTCCCCTGCCCCCCTGCAGCCCCTTGTTGCTTCCCTATGATTTGACTGTTTTATTTATAAAACCAACTAAACGTCCGTTGAACCCCAGTTTTAATGACAAATCCATTTTAGAAATGCAAAGAGGCGCCGACGCCTCTTGTTTGGCTTCTATAAATAGTTTAAGCTTCGATTCCCATGTGAGCAAAAGTTAATTAAACAGTGGCGAAGGGGGAGGGGATAGAGAGAGGGGTGGAGAGAGAGCTGTTGGCCTAACCATGCCATAAAGCCTGCCCAGCTCAGCTCCGCCTGGGCAGTCTAATCAAATCAAATGGGAAACTATAAACCTGATGGCCCCGTTGGCTGCTGGATTTTTTTTTCTCTTTTATTTAATTAAAATTTTTTTCAAAATGTTTTCATCGTGAGACTGTTAAAGGTAGCCAAGTGAAGTTTTTTGCAATTATAAATCCTCGTATTTTTGTATTTTTGTTAAATTTATTCCAAACACAACAACAACAGCAAGTGAAGACTGCGGAATGGTTTCACTCATAGCCTCCAACTTTTAATCACTTGGGGGGGGGCTGGGGAGGGGTGTCTGGTTGTTGGCCTTTCTGGCTGACAAAATTACAAAATGAGCGAACATCAACATAAATTAAACAAAAGTAAACTTAATTAAACTAAAATTAAATGAAATGCCGAAAATGCCAAAAGCAAAAACCAACACACAAATTGTTCTGCAAAAGCCCTGACAAAAAAACACACCGCAAATCAAATAATCAACTTCTAGTCGATTATTTTATACACTACCAAGAACCAGTGAAAGGTGGAACAAAAAAAACCAAAGCGAGGGGGGGTAAGAAAGTTCCTGAGGCTTTGAAAATATTTTTATTTGCCATCAACTCCTTAGGCTTTGTGTTTTTACCTATTGAAGGCAAGAAAACGTCATGTTGACCTTTAATTTCGTAGGAAAAACAATTTTTAGTTGTCTAACATTTATAAAATAATTTTTTTCTCAGCTTTTGGGTTTCACTTTCATTTTTTTTATGGTTCAACATATCGTTTCCTAGATTTTTTCATCCTGAATGCCTGTTGAGCTCCATTAGCTTGACGAAATACTCTTTCGCTTAGGGTATGTGGAAAATAAACCACAGAAAGAAATGCTCAGACAAACCGCAGACAAGAAAATGTATAAAATGGCTCTGCCTGCCAGCAGCCCGCTTCCCCCCTTCGGGCTGCCCCTGTCGACCACCACACCGCACCGCCCAGCACACTCATCATAACCTTTCGGCTCTGTCCTAATTAAACACAACAATGGCAACTATCAATTCTACATTGTGGTTTTGCACCACGATGAGCTGTTTTTGGAACATAATTAGCTGTAAATGATTGCAGGCGACCAGGAGCCCAGCTGACTCTGGACTGGAGTGAAGGAGCAGTGCAGAGAGAGGGAGAGTAGAGCAGGGCGTTCCTTAGCTAGAGGTTGGGATACTAGAGGATCCAAGTGAATGGTCAACACAACCCAATGACAGCCAGCGAGTGACAACCCAGAGACAACTTAGTGACACTCATAGTCACCCAGACAGACAGACAGAGAGGGAGGAAGGGAGGAAGAGAGTCACTCACTGGATACCCACAGACAGGCAGACAAACAAACGACAACGACGACGACGACAATTCGTTGTAAACTAACCGACAATCAGTGGTCAGTCGGCCGGCCGGCATGGAAATGTTTGCGGTAACCAACAGCCCGTCGTCTGACAATTTGAGGTCTAAACCACTCCGTCCGTCCATTAAAGAATGAACCGATTGCAATGGCAACTTCTTCAACCACCAAGACACAATGGACAGGATTTAATGTATTGTCAAGGCTGAGTGCTTCCGTCGTGGCCAATTTGAAAGCCAAATCAAGAGTCGCCCAACCAATCAACCAACCAAGCAACCAGCCCATCAACCTACCAGTTAAGCCACTTAGATTGTCTGGCCAACGGATAAGTCCCTGACTAAGCGATCTACTTAAGGTCCAGGAGACACCTGGTCAATGGCATGATGACGGCTTTCACTTGGCTGTCAGTTTGGCTTTCACTTCATAAATAACAACCGGATTTCTTTAGTGTATAAATAATTATATGTGATGGAAGGTAGATGGAAGGTGGATGGAAGGTGGATGGAAGCCGACAGGCTTTGTGGGCGACACCTGTACACTGAGGAAACCAGGTTGGATGGATGGCAGAGGCCACCTGCAGCTGTGACACCTGCTTTGGTCTGTTTTTCTTGCAGTGTAACAGCTATTAGCATGAAACTTATGGCCCACGTACACGCACACAGCACAGGGCACACAGCACGCACCGTCTGACGAACACCACTCAACACTCTGATGATGAACATTTGTCACGAGGCCCTGGACATGGCGGCTCCCGCCCTCCTCACCCTTCAGCGCAACTCAAAGGTGTTGCTAATTTATGAATCAACGTAATTAGCTTTAATAACTAACAGGTTTTTCATACACTCAACAGGCAGGCAGGCAGTTAGCCCACTGTATTTCCATAGGGGGGATTTCTCAGTGGCCGCCACAAAGTATGCAACAGTCGACAGCGGAATACAGAAATATGTGCAGTGAAATGGAAACAGTGACAGCGAGAATAGCACAGAAAATCACTATGAAATCACAGCAATGACAAACACCCGTCCCCCTCTACAACAACAAGCTTCTGACATTTTGATTTAGTTTTGTTTTTGGCTTTTAATTAAAGCCACAGCAGGCAGGCAGACAGTGGGGCAGGCAGCCCTTGAAAAGACTCTGGGCATTGTTGGTTGCCTGGTAAGTTGGTTAGTTGGTTGGTTATACTGCTCTGCCCTGCTCTGCCACTTACACTACAACAACAACAACGAATCCCACTGCCGTTTGTGCGTCAACGCTGCGTATGCGTGATGTTATGTCCTGCAAAACCAGCACTTGCAGCATATCGAAGCAGCAGCAGTAGCAGCAGTTGGCGAACAGAAAAATATAATTTATCAATTAATTAGTCTTAACATTTCATTAAAACTTACTTCCATCTCTGGTTTCAAGTCGAGAATAGCCAAGGCAGAGAGACACAGAGGGACACACAGGGACACAGAGAGTCGTTGCCGGGACACCAATGATAATAAGAACAAAAAGCAATTCAAAGCAACATAAAGTTAATGTAGTCAAGTTCATTAGCATTGAAAGTGGCCATTAAGTACAGCTTATTACATTTCACATATTGCTAGCAACGAAAAAATAACAGAGAAAAACACCAGAGAAAATAAAAAAAAAGAAATAAAAAAAGGAAATAAAAAATAAACTCAAATGTACAGACACTTGATCAGGTAGTTATATCCGTCTCCATTGACATTTGACCTTTGCAAGCAAATAGCAAACCACAGACAGCAGAAATACCAGAAAAAAATACCAAACTAGCTCTGCCAAGTGGTTCAGGTAACACAGACAATGATCATTTAAACTGTTTAAGGCTAAGAAAGGAATCAGCATCGGCCTTTTGCCTTAACTGGTCTCTAAAAAGCTCTGAAAAAAATACTAAAAATATAAATTTTAAATGGCCACATGGCTTTCAAATGAAAATAAATTTTTAAATTAAAAATAAATAAAATATTTGATAAATCCAAGTGACTTTTCATGGTGTCAGACTCACCTAATCACCCAATTAATTTCCCTTTAGAGACCAATTTTTTCTGCTGATTAAGCATTACGAGGGGGAAACTTTTGTTCAACTTGTTTAATTTGAAAAAAAAACTTGCTTTTCATCTAAATCGATTACTGACCAAAGCAGAGAAAACCTGATGAGATAAATGGGGGATTCACATGCTTAAAAATTCTAATAAAAAAATCCACAAAAAAAAACAGACAATGAAAAGAGAAATTTGGCCACAAAGGTTGCCGGTTTAGTCGGGATAAAATACTGCCAGGAAAAATCCTTAGTCACTAATGTGAAAGGACAGCCACAGGGGAGGGCTCCTCTGTCCACTCAAGGAGAGTCGTTCTGCCTTCTCCCTAAAACCCTAAAACAAAAGTTCACAATTGGCTTTCCCCTGAGCTGCTGCCACATTGTGGCAGCCATAGGCTGTGTGAAATGGTTGGAAGCGGGCAACAGCTTCATTGACTCGCTGCCTGTTGCCACCATGGACACCGGTGTCAACGCTTTGCCTCTCAATTTCACAGAAAAACTGTGCAAAGTTCACAAAAAATGTTTGTTGGACGGCAGCTTTGTGTCTAAACTGATCGGCCGATTGATCCCCAAAGTAACTGTCGTAGGCCAACGCCAAGCCATTTAAATCAGCGAATTTCTCATCGGCCATGCGACCATAGTTGTGGCTCCAGCAATGCAGCTGGCGGGCAAATCGTCGACTCTGACGTTGGTAGTGATGGCGCCTGCCCAGGCCCCGGTGGAAGTCGCGCGGTGAGAAGCCATGCGACAGCTCGTGGCCCATTAGGAAGCCCAGGGAGCTGTAAAGGTAGAGCGGCTCCTGGTCAGGGCGGTAGAACGGAGCGGTTAGCAGGGAGAGTGGCAGCAGCAGCTGATTGTCATGGGGCAAGTAAAAGGGTGAAGCGTAGCCGCCATAACCATCCTGCTCGATGGTGTAGAGGCCACGTAGCTTCAGCCGAGTTCGCTGACTCTGCTGCCACTGGTCCTGCTGATGCCCTAGCAGACGCAGTAGATTGCCAAAGTAATCCGTCTCATTTAGCTGCAGTTTACTGTACAGCTCTTCCAGCTGCTGTTGTTGCTGCTCTAGGGAGCCTGAAGGCAAAACACTTAGACGTAGCCGCATACGTTGCAGCTTGGCCAGCAGCTGCTTCTGGCTGGTTTGGCTGAAACCATTTCGATTGGCCTGCAGTTGGCTGTCGAAACGTTGACGGAGCTTCTCAAAGAGTCCTTGCAATGTGCCATTGGCCTGCAGACGCCTGCCTGCCTGTTGCTGCTCTAGAAACCAAACGGCGGCGTGTGGCATTAGCTGGCGCGTCTGAGCGGCGCACGCCAGGCGTCCAAAGCTGAACGGCAGCGAGTGCCCAAGACGCTCCAGCAGACGCAGCAGCAAGTAGCGGGCCAGCAACGATCTGGGCTGCCTGGCCAGAAGCCTGATTATGGCCGCATTGATTGGCACAAGGCCAGAGTAAGCCAAGGACTCGTGTTCGGCTAAGCGCTTTAGCTGCCTCTCCAGCTCCTTGACCCAAGGCCAGAATGCACTAAGCTCCTCGTTGGCTTCACCTGCTGCTGCTTCTGCTGCTTCTAGGGCAGCATAGAGCTGCATAAATTGCTTCCATTTCCAAGGCTTAAATTTAAGCAGCTCCCAGGTGAGATCAGGTGGCCAAGGTGGCCGCAATTGCAGCAGCCAGAGTTCAATATCTAAAAGTTTAAATCGAATCACACACACTTCATGTCGCACAACTGCTTACCCTCGTCCTCGTCGCTGTCATCACCCTGGACAGCCTCCCGCAGACCAAAATAGCTAAGCAGCTGCAGCAGGCGACCCCAGTGGTGACCACTCCAGGCCAGCAGCCAACTGGCCACTTGTCTGCCATCAAAGTGTCCCTGCAGGCGTCGACAGCTGTCAAAATGTTGACGCAAAAGTTGTACAAATCGCGGCTGTGGGCGGTCCCCTTGCCACTGCCGCTGCCCCTGCTCCAGCCACTGACCCAACTGTCTGTGGTAGCCATAATCCAGCTGCTCCAATTGGCTGCTGAACGGACTGTTGGCATGCAGCTGGGTCCAATTGCTGCAGGCCACCGCATAGAAGTCCACACAGGCCGGAGGACTCGGTGATGATGCAGCCGCCTGAACAGCCAACTGGCTGAAGATGATTACGATGCACAGCAGATGCATTGCTTGGTCACTTGGACAATTGCAATTAGACTGGCTGGTTGCTGGTTACTGAACAGTTGATTACGCTGTGCTAATTGAGGTTGTTAGATGCATACAGAGAGAGGCCAAACCGAGCTGATAACCTGGCTTAGCGGTGATGTTAATCAGATTTTAGCAGCACATTGAGGTAGTCAATGGGGGGGAAGGGTTTGTGGGGCAAATTCCTGGGAAATTAAATTCAGCAAATCAAAAATATTAATTTGAATACATTAAACAGTATTGAGCAGCATCCAAACAGAGTAATTTTGATGGGATTTTCCGGAGATATTCAAACAAATCAGTTGCCAGACGAATGATTGCTACTTAACAGCTTGAATTTTGTGGGATTTTGCAGATATTTAAATCAAATCATATGAGAGATAAACAGGTCACATCATTTCACTGCTGAAATTTGTAGGTTAGGTTGAAGCTCACGCAGTGTTGTGGCCTCCAATGACTGCGTTTAAAGAGGGTTAGCTTAAAGGTATTTTGCAGATATTTTTATTGAAATCAGTTGCCAGATAAACAGACCACATCATATCACTGCTGTAATTAAAAAAAACCTATCAAGGATGCCTAATTGAAGCCAAAGAAATCAAAATCAATTTCCTTGAAGAAAATAAATTTTTCTAGATTTTTTTTTTCAAGACATTCAGTTAGTTTATTTCAGTTTTTTTTATTTCAGGGCATATTTACAACAAATTTAATTATAATTAAAATCAAAAAATATATAGATTCGACATACATATGTGTATGTAGTTGGATAAATGTGATTAAAGTCAAATACAAGTTAAGAAAAACCAACACAACTGTGCGGCCTATGTGTATAGAAACAGTTAACACACTTATATTTTGTTTTTTTTTTCCTGAATTTTCCTTAATATTTTCTTAGCTTTTTAGTTAAATAGACATTTCATTTAGCTTCGGTTTTTCTTTATATTTTTTTTTTACATTTTTCTTTTCATTTAACGTTTGAAATACTTGTACACAAGACGTATCAACATTGAATTCCAATATGTTTTATCCATTTATATATATTTAAATATTTTTTTCTTTATATCTAACACACACAAAAAAAAAACAAAAAAAAAATTGTTTCTTACCTAGAGCTAAGGGAAATTCTATATTTATGTGGGATTTAATGTATATTTTTGGGTAACTAGACATCTAAGTAGATCAATATGTAGGTCCTTAGCTATCAATTCGAAAATTCTCTTAAGGTATCAACAAAAAAATTCATTTGGAATTTAAATTAAGGAAATTTTCTTACGTTTTTTATTTAATTTGTAATTTAGAGATTTTAGGAAAACATTTTTAAAAGACATTTAATCAACCTGCCCATGAAATTCGTTTTAGATTCTGCGTAACTCTGTTGACATTTATTTTAATTTATTTTAATTAATTTTTTCTTATTTTCCAGTTTGTTAAATATTTATTTTGAGGGCTGAATTTTGTATTAAAAATATTTTTTTATGTTTTACAAAACTTACACCGAAAACAATTTCTTAAATATTTTTTTCTTTTGCCAGATTGCACAACACCAATTAAATATTTTATTCTTTTTATATAATTTTAATCTTTATCCTGTGAATTCTACCAAAATTGCCATGTACTGGACTTTGTCATACCCTTTGTTATCCTTTCACGTTTTTCTAAAAAATTTTTATTTACCTTATTTGAAAAGATTGTTAAGCTCTCTTGCCCTCGAGTTTTAAATATTTTTAGTTGCTTTACAATAGCGAATCCTTAACTTTACTAGTTGATATTTGGAAAACTATTGTTGTCACCATTAAACATTTTAATTTTAGAAGTTTTTTCTTTGTAGAGTCGTACGTACATCTAGAAATATTCTTTGCAACAGGGAAATTTTTTTCTTTAATTTTCTTATTTTTTTTAAATGGTTTTCCTTTACCTTCAGCTTCACCGCCGCCTTTCTTACTTAACCTTTCTTATTTTATAATTCTAATTTTTTTAAAAAACAACAAAAAAATCTCTACAACATTAAACATTTAAACTTTAAACTTGTTGAAACGTTTATTTGTTTTTTTTTTCCTCTGAATATAAATAGCAACACATAGATTAAAATTTTTTTTGTCCTTTTTTTTTGTATAAATTACACAGTTTAATATCTAGATTTTGAAAATTCTTTTCTTTAAGATTCTTTAGGTTTTTTCTCCCTCATAATTTGCCCTTTACCTTGTGTCCTTTCTTCCTTGACTTACTGTTCCTGTAAAATCCTCAAATGCAATTTAACAAACAAACGTCATGCGAACGATTTCTGTTTCCAGTGTTTGAAACCGAGCGGTGAGTGTTGGAAAATTAGTTTTGGACTCTTTTAGTCGTGTGTGCGTGTCTATGTGTGTGTCCCCTTAGACATTCCTCTCCTCTGCTATGATGGCCATGGTGCTAACACGTCGCTGCTGATAACGTTGCTGGTGCTGCGTAGCTGTGGCGCCCTCGGCCGCTGCTTCGTAGCCGCCGCCGCCACCGCCGGCATCATCGGTGCGCACAGAGGTTGCCAGGGCGGTGCGCACAGCTGTGGTGCTGCGATGATGATCGCTGCTGCCACGCCGCGGCACCAACATTACCAATTACTAGAGGACGGTCTCGTTGGTGTTGGTGCAGGTGCGAGGTCCATTCACGATCGAATACTTCGATGAGCTGTCCTTCTTGGCTATGATCCGGCCCAGGAAGATCTCCTTGAAGGTCTCACGGAACTGACGCGACATGCCGCAGTAGATGCCAAAGTTAATCGGATAGCTGACCACCAGGAAGAAGTTGGTCAGCATGATGAAGATGTTGGCTATGCCATAGTCCAGGAACTCAATGATCAGTGAGCTGACAATGTGCAGGGCCGTGACCACGGCAATGGGTATCTCGGCTATAAGGAAGACCGTGACCACGACGATCAACATCAAGGTGGTGCAGGTCGACTCCCTCAGACGTTTGCATTCTTTTTTGCGATTCTCAAGGAACAGCAGCTTACGACGCTCTTGGGCCGCCCGCATGGCACCGAACAGCAGGATGTTCAACGTCACCAGGATGATGCAGGGCAAGAGGTGGACAAACAGCACCCGGAACAGATAGTAGCTAGTGTAGTACAGATCGAGGCCAATATATTCGTGCACCCACATCGAGGTCTCCATGTGACAGACCTCCGTCTCATTACCATTCCACTCGATGTCCAGCGGCATGTAGGTGCGATCAAAGAATCGCGGCACCTGATGTAAGAAGGCCAATAGCGCTATGTAGACGGTGCAACGCTTCACCCGCGGCATGGTGCACCAAGTACGAGCCATGGGGGCATGACAAACATAGATGTATCTGGAAGGAAGAGAATGAAGAGGGTTGTCACCTTTAAAAAGAGCTAAAAACGTGGTTTCTTTATCGATGCCACCACTACTGCTTAGTGCTCACCTAGGACAGACAATTTAATTTCTATTTCAACATCTTGATCAACCAGCAAAGCCATTTCCGGCTCAATTTGACAATCATTTCGATTTAATTTCAAGTTTCATTCATTTATTTTCGGCGACCTTTTGAATATGCTAATTAAAATCGAAAGCCGACGAAAAGGTCGTGGCCATCAGTCATTGTCACATATTTTCAGATTTATTGTAAACTAAATTGTTCAAAGGACAGACAAAGCAGGGCAAAAGGACAGCCCAGGCCCAGACTGGGAGACTGAGAGACTGAGAGACTCTCAGACAGCATGGCAGACAGATAAAGAGCCAGATAGAGAGGCAGCAGCAACAGCAGCTTATTTATGCATTTATTAAGCGAGAATTCGATTTTCAGTCTAAACGTCTTCATCTTTATCCTTGAGCTGCGTCCTGCGTTGTCGCCGGCTGTTGCTGCCATCAACTGGCAACTGACAAAGGTTCAGTTCGGTTCCTCAATGTTAGATTGATTGAAAGGAGGCGGGGGGGCCGCATGTCAAGTGGTGGGCGTGGCAGCACATAATTATGCGCATAAATTAAAGACAAAACAGGACCAACTTCCTGCAGCAAGAGCCAAGCAAACTTTGTCGAAACTATAAAGTCGCAAAGGAAAAAGTTTGTTTTTTTTTTTTTTTTTTTTGATGCGTCGCCAAGGTGGCTGAAGATTTTCGCTGATTATTGACACGCTCTTTGATAAATTATGGCTACAAATTATGAGAAATTATTAAGGACCAAAAAGTTGATTAACTTTCGAGGCAATTGCCAGGGCCATAAAGCCATAAAGCCGGTACTTGGAGGTAGGTAGATGGGCCCACCCAGTCAAGTCAAGTCAAGTCAGTCAGACAGCACATTGTGAGATCATTGTAAAATTTATTTTAGACCTGGAAAATTTGGTTATTTCGCCAGCTTTTTTGTTGGCCATAAAATTATATTAAGACTGTGTGGCAGGGCCAGGCAGGACCAGACACAGCCAGCACAGCACAGCACAGAGCAGAGCAATAAGTGTCAGTTAAAGTCCGCGTTGACGCATGAGCTGCTTACGTACATAAGCCAAAGGGAAGGTGGAGACAGCCAGCTCTGAGCAGATGCCACAGCAGCAACATTTATTAGACATAAATAAAAAAAAAAACAAAAAAACGTCGAAATTACCAGATAGCGACAGTTTTTTACTGTAACGAATCTCTAGACCTAAATTGCATCAACAACTTGGCCACTGCTGGCCCCCCCATAAGGCACTTAAAACATTAAAAATATTCCCCCCAAAAATATGCTATGAAAATTTTTAACACTGCTAAATAGCCACTTTGGTGCCGCAAACAATGCAAAGCCAAACAGCAGCAGCCTTCATGCTGCTGATTTACGATTCGACCACCATCAACTGGCCAACACTTCTGGCTAAAAAACAAAAAACTCTGCAAAAATTTACAGCTCACATGGCCATCAGGAACGTCATTGGCACTGCTGCACACTGCAGCCACCAGAGGAAATAATTAAAAAAAAACACCAAAAACAAAGCAAAACACTAAAAAAAACTTGTGATTTAAGGTTGCACTGTTGTGGAAATTGTTTCTCCTCCGTTTTTGTTTTTTAATTCTGCCCCATTAGACATTCTTATGGGTTTTTGTTTGTTTTTTTGCTTCTAAAGTGGCTTAAAGTAAGATGAATGCTTCAGCGCCTCCCCCCGGTCCAATCTGGGCCATAAATAAGGCTTCTAACCGGCCATGATGATGATCTCGGGAACAACTGTCAATAGCACGACCATTGAACTTGACCTTTTTGATCTGTTTAATCTCTGTCTGCTGTGGAAATGATTTAAACATTCTGACCTCAGCTGTTGACCAAGAAAAACGATTTGACCAACTGTCTAAGCCAATATTTAAGAGACAATTATGATTCATGAACTGCTGGAGCTCAGTTCAGGGGAAAAAACTCAGCAGTTGACTAAGAACTGAATAAATTTCCTTCGCTCAAAACTACTTTTTAAAAAATAAATTTCAACCGAACTGAAACCAAAACATTTAAGCTGAGATATTTATGGTTAAAGCCATGAAAGTTGAAGGCTTCACAACTGTTTTGATGGCCAATTGGCTGGGGGTGATAAACTGGCTACTTGACAAAACACTTGACAACTGGCCGGGCTGTTTGCACTTGGAATTACAGCAGACAGAGTTGTTGTTGAGCTTTTGCTGGCTTCAATTGATTGCTGTTTACCCACTCGATACACACTTCAATCAACCTTGCAGCAATCTGTGGTCTGACAAGCCTTTTGGTCAAGTCAAGTCCCTATGCGTGGCTGCATTTAGCCACAAAAGTGTCCGCTTCAAGCCGCACAACAGTCGCCTTCCAATGCCACAAAAAAGCACTTCAAATACAATAAGCGAACAGCAACACCAACAACTGTAAGCAGAACAATGGCAATGGCAATGGCAACGGCAACGACAATGCATAATAACACTAAACGTTGAATACCCTACCAATCCCGCCCCATAAAGCTACAGGACACCCAACCAGCCAGCCAGGCACACGCGACTCACTACATCCAAGTACTTTTGATAATTTTAAAGTCATTTTAGAGGCCAGAATTGCCCTGCTCCACTCCTCTAACCTCTCCAAAAAGGGTAGCAAAGAAGGCGCCTCCCCCTTGGGGCATAAAACATATTATTTAGCAATTTGTGTGCGCAGCAAGCACAGTCGCCCCCCTCGCTGGCCTTGCTGACTCGACTTGACTTGGCCTGGCTTGCCTTATGGGTCCTACAGTGAGGGAAAAAAATATATTTATGACTATTTCCAAACAACGTTTTCGACTTTTCATTTTCCTGTCCCATTTTTTTTTTCTTATTTCTATTTTTATTTCGTTTTTTGATTTTTATTTCTGGCAAAAAATGCTATAAAATTTATGATCGCACACATGAGTTAATAGAACAATACGTTGCCAGTTGGCAGTTGGCAGTCTGGCTGGAGGACAATGTTTGGCCTCTTGGCTTGCAGAAATTTGGTCCTCAAAGTGAGAAAGACTGATGGCCCCTAGAGATAGGTTGCCCCGGAGGGATTTATGTTGCCTATTTTCATTTTACTTATAGTTTATAACGCTTTTACATATGTGATCCACGGCAGCCTGAAGGAGTCCATCAGTTGGGGCTACTTTAGAGGACCCTTGACTAGCCTAAGCAAGGTTAAGGTTAAAGACGATCTCTCTTTTCCTGGGAGAGTTAATTAAGGCAGTTGACTGTACTAATATCCTCACCAGTTCACTTTACCACCACTGTTTGGTCTTTAAAGTGCCCTGGAAAGCTCTTTGAAGTCCTCTAGTCAAAGGATTTCTGGTTATAAAGCCACCTGGGTTGCCCTACGCCTTTGATCATAACATTTTCCTTGTATTTTTTTAAGGAAAAATCATCTTTCGAAAGGGCAATTTGGTTTAGTAAATCATAGGTGAGGAAAAGTCAAGATTTTTCTGACTAAAAACAGTTTAAATATTTAGAAAAATCCCCAGCAGACAGCTGATGTGTTTAGCTTGAAGGTTCCCAGCCCATTTAGAAGCAAAAACCAAGCAGAAAGGCTTAAGCAACCACCTAACAGCTGTGTCGCTTAACGTCTGACCCAAAGGCAATTGAAATTGCTCTTTTGTTCTACACAAAAAAATTTATTTAAATTTTTTATAGCCGCTAACCAGGTAAAATAACTGTTTTCCCTAGCTAAATAGCTTTGATCTAATAAAATCCAATTTTTTCCTTATTATATAACAGGGTATCCCGAATGCGACCCTGGCGTAGAGGTGGCCCCCAGTAGCCATGTCTTTTGACAGTCGCTGAAAATTAGTTCGTTTTATTTATTGGTTTTTATATGTACAGCAGCCTGGAGGGGGCTCCGAGAATATATTTGTTCATTGCGCATTCAGCCGCGACACCATGTCAGCCGGCAGCTGAGTCAGCAACATGGTCAGGTGTTGTCGTTATGGAGCCTGTTATTGTTATTGCTTTTTATGTCCAGCAGCTTCTCTCTGTATACCAGTTCCCTTTAAGCTTCCCTCAATGGTTGGCAGGGGGCCACAGACATTACTCATACGCAGCATAAACACAATCAACAGCCCAACCAGCGCGTGTTAAAGCTTCTCAGCATAATTCGTTTGCACCAACTGGCAACAACAACAGCAAAAGAAATAAATAAAAAAGCAGCAAGAGGAAGCAGCAGAAGAAAGCGACAGAGTCTTGAGCTGATTTATAGCTCGACATTGACAAGTCGACAGAGCAATTGAGACACCAACAGTCAGTCAGCCGTTGAGCAGGAGCAAAAGGAAAAACCTGTATCAGTCGCATCACTCAAGAGGTAAAAATCAAACAAGAAATGACACATCCATGTGTCTGTGTGGTGGGGAGTGGTGGGGGGTGGTGTGAGGCTTCTGAATACTTGATTAGCTAAATTTAGTGACATTTACTTTACCTTTGCACGGCCAGGGCGAGAGTCAGCCAGATGGAGATGGTGTGGCACATGGCTGGCATAATCTGTAAATAGAAGCGAAGAGCAGAGTGGCAGGATGAATATAATAGGTTTGCTGGGCCCAAGGATATATGAAAGTATAAATAGTAGATGAAGGCAGGCAGGCAGGACTAAGGCTGATGATGAGCTTGTCAAAGCCATTGATGAATCGGGATTTGAATGGTAATTGGAGAGGGAAATTCAACAGCTTAAAGCTGCAGTTCAACGAGTCCGTTGACCACTGACTGCCTTGAAGTCCCTGTGGCTTGTGCGGTTAAATCCTTTTCCATTTCCATCAGCCACTAATTGATATTATATGTTCATGTCATAACCGTATCCGCCGGGATTTGTATTGAATCTCAATGGGCCAACTGTTGTTGGCCAAGAGCATCCATCAGGCAGTCAATCAATCAATCGACCAAGTGGCCACAGCCCAAAGCTTAGGCTTACGGTCGCCGTCTCCGTCTCCGTCTCGGTCTCCATTCATGTGGGGTCCTCATTCTGGCGACAAATCTGCAATTTTCTTTAACGCCCTCTGGCTTCTACCTTCCCACCTCCTGTCGCTGGGTTTTTCAACTTTCTGCCTTTCCTTTCAATGTCATTAATGCCGGCCAAAAGGCAAGGCGTCAATAAATTCTCAGTGAAATGAAATAAAATCTTTGCTGCGCCAAAAACCAACAAAAAAAAAAAACCCCCCAAAAATAATAAAGAAAAACTAGAAAACAGACAACCAGTTCCCAGTTCCCAGTTCCTTTAGTCTGTCCAGGATGCTCTGTGTATGTGAGTGGAATTTTATGGCCAGTCATGACCCCAAACCCAGTCTTTTGTGCCTTCATCGCTTCCTCTCCTAACTAACTCGGCAGTGCCATCTGCCTCCTCTGTCCTCCCCGCCGACTTTCGCTTCCATCCTCCTGGCTGGCTGTTGCCTTCATTGTTGATGTGTCTCTTCCTTGGTCCTGCTGTGTGAACTTAGCTAGAACAAATCCCCTGAGAGCCGAGTCACAGCACGTACTGCTCGGTGGCTCTCACCATCCACCATTCACCATTCTCCAATCTCTTTGCTCCAATCTCCTGTCTCCATTCTTTGTTCTCTGGCCAGACAATCCAGCGTGGCCTGGCAGGGGACACAACTCCATTGAAGTGAGTGTAAACAGTTTGCTTTTCTTTTCTAGCAGTGTAACGGCCAAACAACCAAGTGATATAAATTGAAAATGTTGATTAATCAAGACAAAGACCAACGGGGAATTCCCACAGTCAACCAACCAGCTACAGTCAGTCGTTGCTGATCCTTTGAGGAACTTTACTTTCAAAATTACCAAAAATCTTTTTTAAATGTTTTGCCAAACAAAGAAGAAATTTTTTACATTCACTTTGAAGCGAATTATGAGCTTCAAGCCATAAAGCCTGAACCTTGGCCTAAATGAGTTTGTTTGGCTGACTGGTTGGTTGACTACCCAGTTGGCTGAATGACTGACTGGTTGGCTGACTAGTTGGCTGCTTAGCTGGCTATATGGCTGGTTGACTAACTGGCTATTTGGCTGGGTAGCTGGTTGGCTAAATGGCTATCTAGGTAGTTGACTGACTGGTTGGCTAGCTGGTTGGTAAGTTGGTTGGCAGTTAAGCTGGTTGACTGGGTAACTGGCTATCTGGCTGGTTGGCTAACTAGTTAGCTGGTTAGCTGACTGGTTGACTATCTGACTAGCTGGATAACTAGCGGGTTAGCTGACTGGTTGGTTGGTTGACTACCCAGTTGGCTGTCTGATTGGCTAGTTAGCTGGCTAGTTGGCTGGTTGACTGACTGGTTGGCTGGCTAGTTGGCTGGCTGGTTAGCTGGTTACCTGGCTGACTGGTTGACTAGCTGGTTAGCTGACTAGTTGGCTGCCTGGTTGACTGGCTGGTTGATTGCCTTGTTGACTGGCTGGTTAGCGGGCTGTCTGACTGGTTGGTTGACTGTCTGCCTGGTTGACTGTCTGTCTGTCTATCTATCTATCTGCCTGACAGGGAAATCTTTCCATGGTAGCCATTATGCTGACAGCGGCGAATGATGATAAATAAAAATGCCAACGTAATGTAACAATGAATGTGATAACGATAAACGATAACGATAGCACTAACACTGACTGTTTAGAGGCTGCTTATTGCTCGCAGCCTGAAGAAGGGTAAGCGAGCAGCGAGGGGAGGCTGGCAAATTGCGTCACAGCGACAAACAAACAAAAGACGAACGAGGGCGACAGTTCAACTTTTTATTTAGGTCAATGTGTTGGCTGCCAAAAAAAGACGGAAACTTTTCCACCAGACGGCGGTGGCGGCGACAGATGGACCGGAGGTGGCTGAGTAGCTGCGACAATTAATAGTCTCGGGGTTTATGGGAAAACTTACCTCATTGAAAATGCTGTAGGCCAGACACATAGAAACCGGATGCAGCGGCTTGTAATGATTGCCGAATGTGTACATATACCAGAGTCCTGGAGCCGGAAATATAACTGTCAACATATCGCAAATGGCCATGCCTGGGGGGGGAGAAATGGAAGAGAATAATTTAGTTCGTAGTTCGCAGTTGATTCTATTGATAACCAGCCAACCACTGTCTACTTCTGTGTGAAGCTTCCTGCCTTTACCATTTGGCAAAAGCATCTCTAGACTCGTGACCAGTAAACAGGCCTGGTGTCCTGTCACATGGCATAGTTGTCATGGGTAAAGAGCTGCCAGGACATGTCTGTCTGTCTCTGAACTCTTTTTGCCACACAAGTTGATCTGCTGAGTGTCGCCGTAGTCAGTTAACTAAGCTTAAGTCCTCGGGCTGTTTAGCTACTTATGGTTACCAGCAAGCAAGCAAAGAGCAAGGCTTAGACGCGGCGACTGGCTAACAGGCGTTGTCAGCTGTGGAAATGGCCCAGCCAAGAGGAAGGACAATGACAACAACGATAAATGACAGCAGACCAAACGTGAAATGAACTTTGTGTCATGGCATGTCGACAACAACAACAAACCTCTATGGATACTCTTGGGTCACTCGCTAACGGCATCGCAATGGCTCTGGCTGTGGCAGCTTGCTGGCCCGTTGCAACTCACATGCCATTAGCCATGGTTGTATAAAGTCTTAGCCAACAGAGACAGAGAGAAGGAGAGAGAGAGAGAGAGCAGATTACCGTCATACCATCTCTGGCATTATAATCGCCAACACATGAGCTTTGTTTATTCAAATCCCGTTTGCCTGACATTGTCAGCAGGTAAAGGATTCCACTGTTGTTTAATTTATTTTCATAAACTGTTGTCAGTTTTGAAAATAATAAATTAAACTGTCAGAGGAAGCAAAACGCTTCAAAGAACCGCACAATGCCAGTGGGTATTACCCGCTTAGACCAAGGTATATCCTGGCACCAACTCTATGGAAAGAAGGTTTTGCTGGTCATCAAGTTGGTTGATGAAGCTGCAATGATGGGGTAACTTGGCTGCCCTCTTTAAGGCAGCTGCCTGGGTGACTGGAAGGGCTGAAAATCCCCCACTGGAAACCCTAATAGCTTAACCACCTATGAAACCATAAGCCTCTGCCCCTTAGGCTGAATAATACATTTTTTATTCATTGGCAGGCAGCCTAAACAGACTTAAAAAATACATTAGCTTGATGGCTAAATCTTTGTTTAACTTTCCCCAAAAAAAAAATACAAAAGAGAAAACCAAGGGAAAACAAAGAGAAAGCGAAAGAAAAGGAAACGGCAAAGGCAAAGGAAAACGTCTGACTGCCTCCCTGATGAATGAATGTTGCCCTTAAAGACCTTCATTGACATTCAATACTTCACATTAACAAAATGAAAAAAATAACTTTGAATCAGATGGCTGAAGGGGGTTACGACCCCCACAAATTAGCCGCACAGGCGGGGGGGATTTCTTTGCCTCTCTCCATCTGTGTCTCTGTGTCTCAGTTTCCAGTAGAAAACTTTGAACCTCCTAAGCCACTTACAGTCGCTACGCGCACAAATCTCACAAATCTCCGCACCGAGACGACTTTACAATAAATCCCAGCAAGAAAACAAAGCAACCACCCATCGCCCAGCCGCCCGCCCCCCTCCCTCCAAAAGGACAACGCCATGAGCATTACACACGCCATTAGAATACATATCTCTGCATTAGTCCAGGACATGGGAGGGGGGCGACAGGACTGGGACAGCAGGACATGCAAAAATTTCCAGCTATTTCTATGAAATGTGACAAAAATTTCTGGCTGATTTAACGCAGCAGCTGCGAAGGCAGCATTTGGCTGGCAACATCAACATGTCGGGGAATTAAAATAGATAACAGGACAGAGGAAGGAGGGAGGAGCAGCTGGGCAGGACGTACTACATTCCAGCTGCATAATGGGCAAGAAGCTGGCAGCCAGGCGAGTTGCAGGCTGCAAATTGACATTTTCTTGGCAGCTGACAGTTGACAGTTGATGGTCCTCGGTTGCCGGTTGCCCGGTTGCCTGGTTGCCTGGTTGCTCGGTTGACATCTAAGGATTCCGGATTGACACTGACTATGCAAAGAATTTAATTGAAATGAACATAAACAAGTTAACGGATTGCAGCAGCAGAGACACAGACAGAGAGAGAGAGAGAGAGGAAGAAAGGAAGGTAAAAACACATTAAAATTAATTTAATTCAGAAAACGTGAACAGTAAAATCGATTCAATCCGTGTCAGCTTGAATGTCTGCATTTAAAACTGGGCAAAAACCACAGCTATCAGTGGGGTGGATGTCGCAACGCAGCCTTCAAGAGGTTGCACATGGCACAAGCCCAGGCAGGAGCCACTGAGATGCCTGGCGGCAAACTTAAAGCCCCTACAAGATGATGCCTCTACCAACAGACCAATGAGTAAATGGAGAGATTAAGGCAACACAAGGACAGACATAACCCCACTTTCCATAGACCCCTGTGAACAATTGCAGTTTAATTGGAGTAAAGTCAACTCACCCATGAGTACAAAGTTCGTTGGCGTTGCCATGCTCTTCTTGCTCAGGACGAGGACAATCAGCGAGTTGGATATAATGGTTATGATCAATAGGAAGGGCATACAGTAGCCGTATAGGGGCAGAGCATAGTCCAGCGGCGAGTCGCAGGTTAAATTCCAATAGCTGATATTATTGGCATCCATTTGACGACACTGGCCGGCCACATCGCCCATTTGCTGCTGGAACGAGGCATAATCCAGGCTGCCATCCGTATCGTTCAGCCCACTGGCATAGTCAACGAGCAGGAACTGTGTGTCGTTGAGGCCACCGAGACTGCTGACGCTGCTGCTACTGCTGCTGCTGGTGGACACGGCCAGCGGTAGACGCATCTGGCCGGCCACATTGCCGCCAGCTGCCAATTGAGAGGCGGCAGCTCCATCCAGGTCAGCTGACCTGCCGGCTGCATTCAATGCCGCCGCCGCCGCACTCCACTGATGCAGCACATTGGCCGCCGTCATATCATAGGAGTAGACCGTATTGTTGTCCATGCCAGAGGCTGCCAGGAGACCCAGAGTTTTTGTTACCGCCGTCGACACGTCCATTAATAGCCGCTGTTCGCCGCCAGCCATGTCATCTGGGGTTGCCCACTGAATCCCTTAGTTATTGCCCAGCTGCAACATATCAGCAGCTGGCCGAAGGACAATATGTTGAAGCTCCTTGAAGTGGATCCTAGAAGAGAAGAGAAAACGCAAAGGAAATCAATTTGTAGTTGCGACAAAATTACTTAAAAAGTTGTCCGCTGCTTGACAGAAAAAAACTAGTTTGTCAAGGCAAGTTGTTAGCCAGAAACCGCTAAAAGTTGCCATCAGACCAAGCCAACCCGCCACACACACACAGACGCAGACACAGATCCACAGACTTGAAGCATAAATATGTTAGCCAGTCCCACTTCTGATGACTTCAACATCATAACTAGGGAACATCACAAGCCAATAACACAGCATTACGCATGCTTAACAGACAACAACAAGGATATTTTTTTCTGCATTAGTATTTGTGTGGGTGTGGGGATTTGTGTGTTAGGGCATAGCTAAGGGTATCCAGGGTAAGGTGATGTCTTTTGTCAGCCACTAAGAAGAGAGGGAAGCGGAGAGAAGGAACACAGACAGGTCAGTTGTGTCGCTTGGGTTGCCTAGTAACTTTGCACTGAAAAGAGCCAGCAGATTCCGCGGCAGGGGCAGCGCTTTACTGGTTTAGCTCTTAATAAACCTAGGATTTTCTTTGTACTCCCCCAGGCCTTTGTCCTTGCCTTCTACGAAGATCGTAAGCACAGATCTTGGTTGCTTCTGCTGTCCTATTTTTCCTTCGATATTTTCAATCGATATTTTCCTAAGGTATATTGAACTTCGTCGAAGCAGCCAAGGCATTTCTCTTACCATTTTTTAATGGCTTTATTTTTTATCTGAAAATCCTCTGACATGTATCCTCCCACACACACACACACACACAGACGAACACACGCACACACACAGAAAGAAGCCAGATAGTAGGCGACATCAATTTTTTGTGTCTTGTTGTTGCCTTGACCCACATAGCAATGAGTTTGAGTTTTGTGCGGCCATCGCCTCGGGGCCTCAAAGATTTTTATTGAAAACAACTTTTCTCCCCCCCATCAGATGGGCGGCAGAGGGGGGCGGCTCATGTTAAACATGTCTAAGACAACTTAATTCGTTTATTGATGATGTACAGAGGGGGGGAGGTCGGGTGGCGGTTGGGCGGAGAACACAATAACATACTTATGCATGATTTTATAACAGTTGAACAGTTGCTTTCCCATGAACGAAGGACCTTTTGCAATTTACTTGATGGCTGACCTGATGCCTGACCCGTGGGTTGACCTGATGGCTTAGTTATCAATTTGCTTGACCAAAGCAATTGTTGGTCTTCGTCCGACTGTGGCCATAGAAACGACTTTTGGGGCTGAGATTACGGTAACCAGAGTCACAGTCTCCGGGGCAACTCGGATTGTGGGGATAATCGATTTAGGCTTTGATATTTGTCACAGTTGTGTGCTCAACAGACGGGATAATCTCTGTTGCCATGGCGATTCATTCATTGACCTTTATCAATGGTCCTGTCTACAGATAGATGTGGGCAGATCACTTAGCTTTCATTGGTCTTTTAGCCGCAGACAATTCCCCCAACGACCCGACCAACAGCAAAGGTTACGCGACTCTAGTGGTTACACCAAGGGCTGGAGTTTCGCTTATCAGCTCCATCAGACGCAGGAAACCTGCAAAAATGTTGAAAATATTTTGTCTTTCCCCTGCGGTAGGAAATATTTTCTGCTTACAGTGGTTGGATTTTTACGATACTTTCGAGACTGACAAGTGTCAATCAAATGGCTGAGAACTTCATTTCCAATGGCATGCAAAAGTTTTTCCAACTCAAGCGAGACAGTCGAGGTAGCAAGAGGAAACACAAGTTGACTGACTGGCTGACTAACTGCCTGCTTGATTGACTGACAAATTACTTTTCCCCCGTAAGTCTCGTGTAGCGCTGCCTGATGCAGTTTCAATGTAAGAAAATAATTCAAATGTTTTCCTCAAGTCTCAAGTCAATTAGCATTTAAAATGGCTTTGACGTTGGCTTCAGGCACTGCTAAGACTGTCGCAACCGCGTCGACTGCCTTGACTGTCTCCTCTGACAATGGGAATATCGTTAAGCAATGCAATCCGCAGTAAACAGGATTATTTCAATATATTTTTCACGTGATTACATTAGTTGGAAAGAAGTTTCTTGGCTCAGGAAGAGGAGGAGAAGCAAACAGCTTCTTTGGTAAAAGCATTTAAGTTCTGTTTTTATTACAACTCGGTTGAGGACTTCGAAAAGCATCTGGTTGAAGACGAAAGCTGATGGTTTTGCTATGAATTTTTTATGGTTTAAGTCGGTGAAGAAAATCAACTGAAAATCGAACTGAAGTTGAGCAACAAAAGCTGTTTTTTCTTGAGGTAAATGGAACACAACTTTGAACAGAAACAGAGGGAAATTTAAACTGAGAACCTAATGGAAATGGAACAACAAGCGCTGTTTTTTCATTGATTTAGAAATGAAGTGAATGAAACGTTTAATTATTTATCAATAGAAACAAAGGAAATAGAAACTGAGTGAGGATACCCAAGTAAATACCTTTCTCCCTTCCTTGCTTTTAAAATCTCTCACTTTTTATATTATAATTCTTGGACCACAACAGCCGCCTTCCTCCTGTCTCAAATTATTCATACGATTATGCATGACATCCACTTAAATGGCATTTTCAGTTCTTCAGTCATTTACATGAGCCCAGCCAGCCCCACCGCAGCCTGATGGCCCTGGTCGTGTCATCATCATTATCATCATCATCATAAAGCGATTAGTGCAAAACTAAAACTGCTATTAAAATGACCTCAAGGACAAGTAGGGAGCGCTTAGCGCTCAAAATGAATTTCCAATACACATGTGAGAGGACTTCTAGGTAGATGGATGGATGGATGGATGGTTGGTTGGATGGTTGACTGACTTTAAGACTCTGTTTGGGGTCTAGTTTTTGTTTTTTAAGGGCCAACGCACAAGGCAAAATGATGATTTAAAAAAAAACAAGAAAAAAACGAAGCAAAAACAATGGGAAACTCAGAGGTTGCCAGGGGACATGGCTGGATGGGAGAGTCGTGTAATTGCGCTTTTGTCAAAACTGAAAATTGAGACCGAGACCGAGACTTGAGGCTTAAGCCAGAGGCTCAATGACACACACACACAACACAGAGAAAATAACACAAACCATCGCAGACATTAAGCCACCGAAATGCAGATGGCAAGGACGACCAGGGGAGTCGGCCTGGCTGTGGCTGGTGAAACGACCTTGAAATGGCTTAAGTAATTTTCCATTTTGGTGACTCTTGGCGCTTCTTAATGGCACAACTGCAGCCTCCTGGTCTGTCTTTTGTGGTTGGACTGCAATGAATAAATTTCACAGCCAGCGGCCATAACATGTACAAGAAGGACGACCAGCTCCAGCTCCAGTACCAGCACCAGCTTCAGCTCCAGCGCCCAGGCACATAATTAATTCCCTAAATAATAAATGAAAATGAAGAAAATTTACTTGCCCCGCTGAGAGTGGCCTACTAAAAAAGGGGGATCGAAGGACTGAGCAGTAGAAATGCTGCTGGTTTCCTTGAGAATTTATGGCCGAATGGCAGCGGGGGTATTATGATGATCATGATGATGCATGGAGTGTGGGGAAGATTAAATTGAAAGAAATGACTGTTGAACAAGTTTTTTAGTTAAATAAGGAGACACAGTGTCAAGGGATTGACTGGCAAGAAAAACGGTTAAAAACACCAAAGAAACAACCTCTAGAATGGAAGCAAAGAATTCTGTAACAAATGCCCTAAAAAGTATGCTATAGTTGAGGTTGAAAACTCATCAGCCTGGGTTCGAGTCCCAGCTAAGTGAATTTCTAAGGAAATGTGAATAAAAACACAGAAATCTGTTTAGTTATAAAGCCAAATTAAAGGCTCTTAGATCAGTTCAATGCTATCCCTGAAAAATGTGGAAAAACTTGTCTTCATTGACCTGACAGCCTGGCAGTTGCTTAGACAGTTAAATGACTAAAAATCCCCTGGAAAAAATTACCGAAATAAATTGTTTCCAATTAGAAATGTGTAGAACACACTCGCCCATATGCTATCAGCCCTTATCTAGTCGCTGGTCGAAGGGCTCATTTCCATGCCATTGGCATGCCACAGACGACAGATAGTTTCGTTGACTAAGCACACACACACACACATGCACACACGCACACCCAGTTGCCTGTACATTCCGCAAATTGCATTTAATGGGCAAAAGTAAAGGGCGTAGCCATCAGCTGGGGGGCTGACTTGACTTGGCTTTAGCTCGACACGCTGCTCGACAAATTTCACGCCAACTTTTTTCGGACTTAATCGTTTGTAATCGTTTAATGCCGTTACGCCACACAAAGCCGACCCCCCCACCTCTCATGCTTCCTTGATTCTACCGCCCCACCCCCCTTCAGCAAGTGTAAGCTGAGCATACGAAATGAGCTTTTGCTAAGGGGGTTGGAGGAGGTTTGGTGGAGTCAACTAGCCAAGAAGAAACTTCCCAGACATAACGAATTAGTAGTTCACATACGCAGCCGCGATTTGCCTAGATCAAGACCATTGCAGGCAGCCCCCCAGGCAGCCCAGTGCCGCCCCCCTCCGTCCCATCCAGAGCGCTTAAAACATTTAGAGTTTTTAGTGTTTTTATCGTTAAAAGCGAAAACTTTTTCGATTTGGGCAATTTAAATAAAAAGAAATAAAAACTGTAAGTAGTAGGGAGAGGATAGGGCGACCCCTTGGCCATTGCCAGCGCCCTTCCCCCCCCGGCGCTACCCCTAATGCCAGGCTTTTAAAAAGTTTTTAACCAGCGTTGCGTTGCGTGGCGTTGCGTTGACTTCAATTCTCCTCTAGCCAAATGGGTTTATCTCTGTCCGAAACAAATTGCTGGTAACTTTACTTTCGGCTTTGGGGGCTTTTGCGTCCAGTCATTGCCTGCTTTTAGGCGCACTGGCGTGACTTGTGCAAATAAAAAGGATTGCGAAAATGCCTCGCCAACGAGGACCAACATGGACTCCTTTCTTTATAAAATGAAAACGAAACAAAAAACCCCCCAAAATCCATTTAAAGAATGGAGAAGTGTCTGAGGCTTTGAAAAGCTTGCAGGATTAGGAAAATTATTAAATCTAATAAAGATGAATTGCCAACCAAGCAGCTTTGTCAAGACTTGCTAATGAGATATGGAGGAGAAAAATCCCTAGTTAAAGACCCTGAACAGCTGACAACCTCTGCAGCTCTCTGTAGTCATCACGGTCCAGGGAATTATCGATAACTTTTGTACAGTTATGCATTGAATATCGATGGCCATAATGAGATACCTGGCAAGACACTCATAACTCATTAAAGCACTTTTATACATACATGCCAAATGCTGATGATTTATGCATCTGTAAATACCATATCAGGCCAATACAACTCAGGACGAAGCCACACCGTGTCCTGCCCTGCCCTGCCCTGCCCATTCGCATTTCATATTATTAGCAATTCAATTCAATTTGAATGCCAAGTGAGTTGAAAACTAAAGCCACAGTGGAATCTGAATCAGCAGGAGCAGAAGGAGCAGCAGGAGCCGCAGGAGCCGGAAATGAAGTTGAAAAATGTTTCGCATTCAGCTCACGAAAAAAAACAGAAAGCAGCGTTACAGGGTTCAACAAACTGTTGGTGGCAAATTCTATGGATGCTTCTCTGTCGTTCTTCTCCTCCCTGTTTAACAGGTGTGCATACATGCGTGTGTGTGGGTGTGTGTGGGTGTGTGTGGAAAAGGGAGGAGGATATATATGTATAGCAGTTTGTTATTTCAAACTGCTGCGCATTTACATTGCAAAGACGCTGTTCAGTTCAGTTCAGTTCCGTTCAGCTCAGCTCAGAGCTAAAAAACATTACCGCATTTTGCCGTTAGTCTAACGGTAACTGTATCCAGTTACTGAGGGCAAACACACACACACACACACGCACACACCGTAAAATATGCAAATGGCCAAGAGACAGATAGACAGACAGACAGAGAGACAGGCATTCAGTCAGCCAACAACCAACAGAGCTCGGCTAGGTAAGAGCAGGAAGAGATGAATGGCCAAGCCAAAGCCCAATCCACCGCATTCACATCCATTTGCCATTCTACAAAAGAAATAAAATAAAATAAAAATAACGAAACCAGAAGAAAAAAACTCTTAATATTTAATGCGTTGACAAAGGCACAGAATGAAACAATAAGAAGAGCAACCCGGGGCCAGAGAGAGAGAGACGGCAGCCCGTAAAATGCAAATAAAATCCATAAAAAATTGTCAGAGGAAAACTTGGAATTTGCATAGCCAACAAAAATAGGTTTCAACAGTAATCAGTAGGCAACACTGATCCCACCTGGATCACTAAAGCTCCCTAAATGGTTAGCAGATGATCATAAAGGCAGGCAGGTGTGACTGGGCAACATCATTAGGTTTTATGAACCACCTATGACCATTGTAACGGCAATTTTCTTTTATATACTGTAGGTTCGCATAACTCTCAATTATAAACGCAGTATAGACAATGACAATTTTCAAGAAAAGCGTCAAGAAAAGCGCCAAGAAAACCAACAAGAAAAATCTAGTCTCCATCTTGACGAAAGCTAAATACCATTGAGATAGTAAGCAGAGAATCAAATGGCAGCTATATGATGTAGTAAATTAGCTATGGAAATGTAAAAAAAATTTTTTAAAACATCAGAAGTGGAAACTTCATATCCACAAACCACAATCCATTCGTCATTCCGAATGGGAAAGATTTTCTCAGCGAACAGCTCATAGGAAGAATAAAAAAACAGCTATATGATCTAGTAAATTGGTTAAAAAAATCTTCAAAAATTGTTAAAACATAAAAACATCAGAAGTGGAGACCCAAAATGCGTTTCATCCATCTTATGACAAACCGCTTGACTGAATAAATATGCCATTTGCTTTAAAAGAAAAATGCGTGTTGTGAATGGTATAATAAGAAAATTTCCAGCAATTTCAATTCAAAAAATGTTTTGCTCATGTGAATTGCCAATTTGTTTTGTTTCTGATACTGAAACTGATTCTGTCGCTGCCGCTGCTGCTGCTGCTGCTGCTGTTGCTGTTGCTGTTGCTGTTGCTGCTGTTGCTGCTGCTTGGGCTTCGGCGTTATCCTATTGAAGACAGACACGTTTACATACAACAAGGCTATCAAATAATATCAACGATAAAATAGCAACAACCACATGGCATTGTTAACATATGTTGTGTAGACGGCGACGACAACGACAACGGCAACGGCAACAGCAATGGGAATGGCAATGCCAACGACTATCTCAGGCTAATTCTGTGCGTGTGTTAGCCTCTGTCTGTTTGTCTGTTTGTGTATGCCACGATGTGTGTATTTTTTAACATTTTCCCCAACAATTTAACTTCCTGAGAGACAGAGAACAGCATAGCAAAGCCTAGAACAGCCTAAAGGCAACTGGCAAGTGATACCAGATGCCTATCTGTAGCCAGCAACCATTTAATACCAGAAAAAAATACCAAAATCTTGAAATTTTAAATGGAAATGAATAAAAAAAAACCCCAAGAGGTAAATGCCTGACAGATGTTAAAGGGAAAAATTAATTTAATCATCTGCAAAAGGCTGTGGACTTCCTAGATGAAGCTGGGACAGCTTAATGGGGGTGAAAGAATCTTGGTTTATGTAACTCAGATGCCTAGCGGCAGGCTAAAGGCTACTGAGACGTAAGTAGAGTCTCCACAAGAACTGTAGATCACTGAAAACCCGTTTTTAGGGTATAAAAATGGCGACAAATGAGAAGGAAGTTGCTGCTGCCCGTTGAAGGAAATTTCTACGCCACTCAACCTGCTGTGATTCAGAGCTGAAACAGCTGTAATTTTTCTCTCTGTGCCATTGAACAGAGAGTTGCTCAGTCAATAATATAATTTGAAGATTTTAATGGCAATGAAATGAAATCACAACAGGTTAAGTCACACAAATTACTGGCGACATTGGGAAAAAGCGCAGAGAAAAGCCGGAGAAACCTCTTGTCCTGACAGAAAGAAGCCAGAAGCATAAAATTAAAAGTCAAATGCTTGGAAGACCAAAGTGAAAACTATTTCAATTTGCCAATTTGGCAGCCAAGTGAAGTTTCCAGCACATTAAACCGCAAGGAGAAAGCTGAAAACAGAGAACGGAAAACGGAAAACTGCATCAAGGCAGCCCCATACGAATGGAGAGGAGAAAAGTGCAAGTAAACTAAGTATTTTGTTGAAAGGAAACAGCTTAAAATCAGATATTCACTGAGCTGTCTGGGTTGGCTGGACTGAGAGAATTAAAATGTTGCCACTGTGGTCAGCCAATTGGTTTCATCTGTGCGATATTCGATTTTTAAAGGCCCCCCAATACACTTTCCTCACTGCCAGCTATGGAATTTATGGTCCTTTGGCTAACGGATTCAATGCCAGCAAAAAAGTTATCAACAAAGTGTTGGCTTAAAAGTTTTCCGACATTTAAACAGGTTGGCAGGCCAAGGATACATTGTTAGCAACTGGTAGGGCTAAACAATTGGTTGAAGGCCACAGGATTATGGTTGAGTTATAGGTGTCAGCTATTTAGATTACAGCTGTTGGGCTACCAGAGTGACGAAACCTTTAAGCAGCTTGAAATACGTTTTGTTAAGGGTTTTCTGCTTCGATTTTCAGGTAAAAAGGTGGGGAAAAATCCTAAATTGATCAGCCAGGACTTTCCCCAGGGAAAATCCATCATTTTGAGGGGCAAACTACAGCGAACTGCATAGATAAAGCTGCTCCCTTTGATATCTCAATTGCCTGGCATTATGAGCTGGCGATGCCAATTTCATTCGCCTGTTTATTTCCCCAAATTGTGTTTTTTTTTTATGTTTTTTAATTAAAATGAAACAATTTCGTTTATATTTATTTATATATTTAATTGTGTATTTTCGCTTGGCCTATTGCAGCTGGTTTACGTCAATGCCGCTCGGTCTCTCCGCCAGACTCGTATATAGTAAATCAAAAAGAAGAAAAAAAACGGAGAAAAAACCCGCAAAAAAACAACAAGAAACCGAAGCTGAAGAAGAAAATGAAAAACTTGTTGGTGGATAAACAAAGACAAATCCATAGACAGCATGTTCAGAGCACAGCAGGCATCGGTCGGTTGGGTTGGTCGATGGGATTTCTGGTGGCGTTAAGCGATTTACGATCTTGTCAAAGATATATGCGCTAAGTAAAAGTGTTTTTAATTAGTTTATGCTCGACTCTTGCCGGCATGTGCCTTATGCCTCATGCCCCATGACCCAGGCAACCTCCATCCCCCCCTCATCATTCCTACCTTCCAGTGTATTCAATTAGTCGTGGCGGAAAATTCTTTTTGTTCTACTCAATACCTGGTAGCATGGATTTGATCATTGGTTGGTTGGTGGTTTAAGGAAAATTCAGTGATTTTTTTAAATATTTTTTGGTCTTAAAAAACCACAAAAAAAACCTAAATAAAATGGTAGAAAAATTCTGTTTCTCTCTGCTGTCACTTTGGCAAAGAAATCCAACTGAAGCTGGAGAGGAGGGCAGTCCAACGACTCGACTGGGTCATGTGTCAGACAGGGCCAGACTGGGCCCAGAGAGTCTCAACCTAATTAAGTCTAAAGTAAACATCAACATAAACAAACAACTCACAGGCCCAGGCAGAGGGAGAGTGAAGAATGAGAAAAAAGTTGTCATTCAAGTAGAAATGATAGAAATTCCATGTCCAACAGGCAACTGGGGGGCCCTTCGATGCCCTTTAAAAGCCGGACAACGTTGATTATAAGGAAAAAGCTGACAACAAGCAGCTGCTTAGACATTTCTTCCTTCAGTATCATAGTGGAAAGTTGGCTGCCCTCATAACCTATCGATGCTGGGACCTTGGGTAACTCTAAACCCCTTGAACCTGGCTGAGATAGAGCATCCAAGCAGTGGGTATCTCCTTGTCAGAGGCTACAGGCAAATGAAATTTTTTTTCAAGAGGCAAAGAGAATATGAAATTGTTACCCAGGTAACCGAAAGGACTCAGACAGGGAAATTAAACTCACTGGCTAAGTAATAATAAAGCTGCTGCTGCTGCTGCTTCTGCCGGCTGCCGGTTGTCGGCTGCCTATGATGATCATAATAATAATGTTAATGTTCATCATAATGATGATAATAATAATAATCAAAAAACAGTTGAGCAAACACATTCAAGACATCCACACGGGCAGACACAGACAGGCCGAGACAGGCAGACAGAGCAGCCAGAGCCAGAGTCACAGAGTCACCAGTCAGACGCACACGCACACGCACAAACAGCTGGCACAGAAGCCGTCAAGTTCAACTGCCATCTACTACCATCCACTGGCAGGATTTTCTCTCACCACTTGGCTGGTGAAATCACTTAAGACGCGCGTAAACAGCTCCCACAGGCGGCATAAATATGAATTTGAAACCGACAAACACACAGCCGCACACTTGAGGTTCGATTTTCGTTAGGGAAATTCGAAAATTTCAGAAATTGCTTGCTGGCCATGCCAACCAACCACTGTCCTGGCTCAGGACATCACACAGACAACCACCCACGCACACAATGACCTTCCTAAACAGCCTACACAGTTCGGTTGTCTTGTCCAGTTGGGTCCCTTGGTCCTGCCAAGCCATTGACAGTCTCTGCTCTTTGAAAACTTAAAAGCCCTGGCAAAGGGTTTCTCTGGTCCTTCAATTGAACTAAAATTAAACAAATATCCTGGCCCAGGAGCATTACTGTGCCTTGTAGACACAATATTTATGGCCAAAACCGTATGTCAATCGAAGGGAAAGAAAATTTAAATCAATTTCTCCACAGGACAGCAGTTTCAGTGATTTTAAGCAGTAACCAGGACATTTAAAGGGATTTTTTTTAGGTTATGTTCTTTTAAAGTTACAGTTTTAAACAGGTTGGCAGCCCTACTGCTGGGCAGGGCTTCTTCGCGTCCATCTTTGAGGTTATGTTTGCTGTGAAAATTTCAGTTTTACATAGATGACCAAGCAGGAAGCCTGACAACCTCTCTGGCTGTCTAAAAAGGGCATTCAAAACCACCAAAAAGCCAAAGCCAAAGCTGCCATCCAACTACTGCTAATGAGCATTACAAGCACTAATGTAACTAGAATCCTGTGACTGACCAGCCAACCACACACTCACACACTCCCACTGAACTGAACTGAACTGGCAGCATCAATCGAAGTGAATCAATTAGAGTCTCTTTGGCAGCTGATGTACCCAATGGGGTATGATGATGATGACGTTTGTCAGCCCAGCTGGGCCTGTTTGTCCTTGTCGGTACAGTCGTAGCTCGTTTACAGTGTCGGGAGTTCGTTGGACCCGCATCGCATCGCATCGGGCGGTTTTTGGCACTTAATTTTACTGTTAATCGTGACAAATTCAGCTGCGGAATGATGTGCACAACAGATTCCACTTCATTGAAGCGTCGCCAAGTGGGCATAATTACATATTGTCTGTGCGTGTGTGTGCGTCTGTGTGTGTGTGTGTCGGTCCATGAACTGTTAATTCCTATAGAAATGCCATTTTGCCAGTCACTCTGTGTGTGTGTGTGTGTGTGTTGTCCTTTCTTTGTTTCCTTCGAGTCTCTCTCTGTCTTGTGATTTGACTTTAATTTTTATTCTTCTTACTTGTTTTTTAGGGGGCAACAAACCCAGCCGCCTACAGGAACCAACCAAGGCTCTCTGGGTCATCACCAGCTGGTGACTTGTTTACATAGATTTTTCCACATAACAATTACAAGTTTATGGGGTTTTTCTCTCTCTTTTTTTGCCTCACTCTGTCGATAAACGCACAAAGAGAAAAGAGTCCTCTTCACAGCTAATGGTAATTGAATTAGCTCAACCAGTCACCTCTCTCTCTCTCTGTATCTGCTTGCCTAAATAATTTCTCTAAAGATTTCTCTAGCTAAAGCAAAAGTTTCCTTGAAGTTCCAAAGCCATTTGAACTCCCCTGGCCATCTATATAGAGAAATCCCTCATAGAACTTGTTCCAGCGCCTATAGATAGGCAATGGAATCCTTGGTTAGCCCTACAGTTGCCAGGACACATGGTCTAGCCCCTTGGCATATCCTTGGCCCTAATTGCAACACTTAACAGAGAGCCTGCAACCTACATGTCTTGCCCTCTATGAAGCCAATATCCTGACTGACATACCGCTCTCATTCTATCTTCCTCTGGTCTGCCTTTGGCTTTTGCTTGGAGCTGGAATTGCTGTTGACTTTGTACAATATTTGCTGTAAAATGTTCTTGTAATTGTTGTAATTGGTATTGTTGTCTTTGCTGCTGTGTTGTTGTCGTAAATCTCGACCTCTCTGGTATCTTGATTGGCGTTTTTGAATGCCACTCTTAGCTCGTCTTCTGGGGGGAGGGCTGCCGAGAGCTGCTGTTGCTGCTGTTGCTGCTACGACAAAAGGCTGCCAGGCAGCCTGTGACGACAACAGGCGAATGTGAATGGAGCAGAGAACTGAGAGGCAGCCCTAAGGATGTGGATGAGGTTGAGTACGACAGCGACGACAATGAACGAACGGCATGACCTTTTCCTTCTTCTTGGGATTTTTTTCTTTCTTTTGCTTTTGCTTCTTTCGATTTTAAAATGCTTAACAAACAACAACAAGAAGAAGGAGAAGGAGAACGACAACGACAAGTGGCAAATGTGGAAGGAAAAGGACCTGAAAATTTATGTTCTACACGCGCCAGGGCCTGGGCTGCTGTCTTAGGCTGGTTTTGTCCAGCAAATTGCTGCTTCACATCATCAATGTTGTTGCCGGACGGACACTTCAGTTATGCCAACACACATGGGAAGTGCAATTAACACTTTTGAGTGGCAGCCAGAGGAAATTAGACTGTTATTACCCTACAAGTGTTGGAAAACGACAAGAGGATTAATGGTAAAAATATTTCTCCTTTGAATATTATATAACAAGCAGACAAAGCAATTAAAACTGATGAAGCAGAGAGTCTAAGGTCCTTAGCCTGCCGCTAGGCTAACCACTAACTGCCTACCAAGTCACATGATTAAACCCCTGAGCCTGTAACAATCCCAGCTGAATGGTTAGATATTTAAAAACTAAAAACAAAAAGCTCAATATACCCTTGCATATCGAAGGCAATTTGCTGGCCCATTTACAGCCCCCTAAACAATGGCAGCCCATTTAGGCCAGCAATTATCACAGAGTCCCACCATTATGGACTCTTTCGACCCACACATGTGGGCCAATTAATATTGCGGTTGGACAGAGTTTAGGGCTCTGGGCGTGGCAACCAACAACAATTAACTTTTTAATGCAAAACTTTTGACGGGGGGTGTTAGAGGCTGCTGTAGCTCTGACGCTTTGCTTTGCTGCCCATGATTATAGATTAAAGACAGCGTGGAGGTGGAATGAATGGGCCAAAAGGCCCGCAAACTGTAGAGAAATCTCTGCCTATTCAAAGGGGCTTTTTCAAAAGGACACAGTGACTGTGAAAAGCATCCTCACACATGTGTGCATTTGCCAGCCCCAGTGTGTGTGTGTGTGTGTTCTCTGTCTCTATGATTTATAGCTGTAATTAAAATCTCTAACGCGACGCCTTGACTAAACAATTGTCCTGCCATCCATCCATGTCCAGGCGGCGTCAACAAATAAGCCGTTAAGAGATTTTTTGTCAAAGGAAAAAAAAAAATGGGAAAAAAAATGGGGAAAAAACTGCTTTGAAAAGACAGCTTAAAGCATCAGTAAGCCAAGGCAGGCCAAGCAGGCCGGTTATGTTGGAATTTAATTAAGCCAAATCTGGCTAAGCACACACACACACACACACACACACAGGCACACCCAGGCGCACACACAGGCGTATGTTTTACACAAAGCAGGGGGCAAGTCAAAAGCTGATAATTCCAGGGCCAGGCCAGGACAGTTCAGGCCGGTTCAGGCCAGGCCCAGGCAATATTGTGTTATTGTTTTTGCCCGTGGGAGCAAAAAACACCAAACAAACACACACATGCCAGCCTGATGTCCTTCCACACACACACACAAACACACGCGCGCACACACGGAGGGACACACGAAGTCATATTTTGCTATCTTTGGCTTCGCAGCTTCTGCAGCAGCAAATAAAAGGCCGCCGTTGATATTTTTATGTGGCTTAGCAACGACCCATAGATACTCTACTAAGGTGACCAACCCCCAACGATTAAACCATCTTTGTTTAGTTAGTGGTTTTAACTTTATCAGCTGCCTGTAACCTGTTGATTTGCTTAGCCAAGCAAGCAGACAAACGTTTCGCCCATCATCACCTTGACAAAGGAGCCACTTGGGCGCACTTGGGGACACTTGGGAACACTTGGGCGGGGGAATCCCCGGCAACGTTGAATCGTTATATTTATTAAGGGCAGCCGCAGCAGTCTGTTCCAGCTTGATTGCACAATTATATTTGCTTGGACGGGGTGGTTGGCAGGGGATATTTCCTTGCTGTTGACATTTGCATATTTGAAAAATGTTTTTCTTTCTGTCCTTTTGCTTTTTAGTTTACATTTCAGGTGAAGTTAACTGAACTGTTTAGAAGCAAACGAAACTTTGCTTTACACAACACTGGTTGGTTGGTTGGTTGAAACAAGTTGGCAGCACAGCTTAAGTAATTTATGAAAAATACAAGAGTTTTTTTGTGGTTGTTTCCACATCAGTTGGCCGCCATCATATGTTCAACAGAGTCAAGTTACCCGTAGCTTGTCCAACAGGCCATAGAACGCATCTATGTTTCGCTTTATAAGGAGAACACCAAAAAAAAAAACCCAACAAAATTAACTGGCCAACGGGCAGCCACAAAACAGACCTTGTGGATGCTGCTGCTGCTGCTTCGCATATTCCATGTGTCCCTCTGTCTGTCTGTGTATCCGTCTGTGTGGGGGGGCTTCTTCTGTATTCTGTGTATTCACATATAACTCAATAGAAAAATCTGTGTCATATAATCGGCTATGAAAAGCCGGCAAAAAGGAAGCAAAAAATCCAGGCCAAGAGGGAGGAAAAAAAAAAAAACGAACCAACAGACTGCTTTACGGCTTTTTGATATACACTTAACTGCACGGGCGGCCATAGAAGCCAGAGTAGCAGCCAGAGTAGCAGCAGCAGCACACGTGGCGTATGCATAATATTTTTTATGTTGTTGCCTGGTGGCTGGCTAAGGGGATGAAGGCAAGTTTTGCCAGGCAAGCAAGTCACCATTGTGGCAATGACTGTGTGGCATATGCTGCAGTTTGAGTAACCAGAAAATATGCTGGGAAAGTTTTCAACTTACCAGAAATTGTGGCAGAAATTTTGTGGCAGAAATTTTACGACAGCAAATGTAATTGTCGTTCTGTTGAGGTTCTGAGTTGATAACTGTAATGAAATGTTTTGTAAATCACAAAGTTAAATATGTTAAATGAATAAGCAGACTTAGCAGCATAACCGTAAATGTCTTAAGGATTTATTTAAAGGATTTTCTAGAATAATTTGTGGTTTAAACGAAACGGCCAACAGCACTGACAATTATCTTAGCAGTGTGTTGAAACGATCATATTCAAACTCAACTGGCTTAGTTAACAACACTGGCCATAGTGTGGGACAGCGATCATATTCTGCTGGCTTTATATCGATAAGGAATGTAAATATCGCCAGCTGTTTTAAAGTTAGTTAGCTTAATCATTAAATAAATAAATAAAATACTTAAAAAAGTAAATAAAAAAATAAAAAAAAAAAAAATTGAATGGTTAAAATAAACATAGAAAAATGCACTTAAACTTTTTCATCGATACATCATCGATAGTTCATCGATATACAGTGCCTAAACAAGTCAACTGCTCTCCTGGGGAATTCGAAATTTGTGTACTTAACTAGAAAGCACCTCATTCAAGCTTCATTCTGCATCCTCCGCATGGAGGATTTATTTTCCCAATTTTATTTCCTTTGTTTTTTTATTTCAATGGCTCCTCGTAAACAACTTATGGCGGATGCAAGGGTTTGTTCAACTGCTGCTGAAGTCTGAAAGTCTTTATTTATTAATTTTTTAGAAATTAGTCGAGTCTATGGAAACTCCGTCTAACCTCTTAGTTTTACCATTCAAATTTTGTAGAAGGGCACCTACTAATTGGTAATGTCACGAGGCCATTTAGCCTCCAACCAAAGGCCTTTTATCTAAGGTTCAACTATCGGTTCATATAACTCATTTTACTACTAAAAAAAAATTCCTCTCACCCCAAGCATTGAACAGGAATCACAGAAAAAGGAAGGAGGGAGGGTGGTGGGGGGTGAAAGGGGCTATAAACACGATATACCTTTCTGTTGTATAATTTATGACTGTTTGGCAACAATGTTCATTGGTTTACGGTTCACGGTTCATGGTTCACGGTTCATTGTTCACTCATTTTTACTTACATGCACACACAGTTGTTCCCTCCCTCCCTCCCCCTCCAACACCCAGCAACTGCCACTCGGCATTGGCAATTCCATTTCCATTTACCTTTTAAAGTGGCCACACGTGCTCGTTGCCAGATTTTGGGCCATAAAATATAAAAATATTTCGCACAAATTATATTTTATGAGTATTAAGGCAGCCAAAAGAGATTTTTTTTTCCTTTTAGCGTGTCTCTCTCTCTCTCTCTCTGTCTGAATGGCATAAAAATTAATGAACTTCAAGTATAAAAAAAAAAAAATAAATAAATAAACGGGAAACGAAGGGAAAGTGATGCTGACAACAATCATCCTGGGCCAAAACCACAATCACAGTGAGCCAGATGAGCTCAGGAATTACGCTAATACAAGTGGCATTCAATGGAGCCTGCTCCCAGGGGGGGGACGGGCAGTGGAAGTAGGGGGGCCCTCAAGGACAATAAAACATTTTACAAGGGGAGGAGGGTTGGGCAAAGCAACTCGCAACTGACAAAAGGAAAAGCTACAGGAGGGCTGATGATGTTGCTGCACAATGCAAAAGGGAAGCACCAACCACTGTGGGGCATCAACATTGTTACCAGCAACAACAGCAGCAGCAGCAACAACAACAACACGAAGTTGCAACAGGAAATAAAACACACAAAGCAGTTGAAAAAATTACACACAACTCCAGGGCAGAGGCGAAGCGGTTGTTAAAGGGGGAAAATGCTGGGAAAAACTGCTACTAAATGAGCGTTTGCCCTGCAGGCAACAGTGGCAGCAACAGTGGCAACTGCAAGTTGCAAAATTCTGAGCCACTTAAGTGGCAACAAAAGTAATTCAAGTTGATTGGCAGCCACCCTAAACGATAAGAGCTACCCTCGCTGCTGCTGCTGCCGCCCAAACGTTTTGTCAAGATTTGTCACAAGACAATGCCCAGGAGGTAGGAAATGTTTTCTTAGTTAGTTATTGTCAAGGGTTCCTGGTTGCTCCACTTGGTAGGGCAGGAGGCAGGAGCTGCTGTGTGGTGGCGATTTAAATTGTAGATTTGGCGGTTGAGAGACTCCAAGGAGGTCAGACAGCACCTGGCTGCCCCACTCACTGACCGTTGAAGGACCCCCCAACCCACCTGGCTGCCTGATTTATGCTGTTTACTTGCCATTGACCAAGGTGGGGGGGCATTAAACCGCCTCAGTCAATTGATCAAATTTTTTTTTTGTTTTTTCTAATGATTTTGGTTTCGGCTAAGCAGCTGCTGCCGCGCCCAGCAAATTAATCAAAAGCCAAAGAGTCAAACAGCCAACAGATAGCTAAGCAATCGCTGGTGACACTTAACACCTTGGACTGCCCCATTGAGCCTCCCCTCCTTCCTTCCTCAATTGCCAAATCATTTATCATTCCAAAGGGGGGAGCAAAAAATCACGCTGTTGTTGGGCTTGGCCAGGAGGGCGGGAGGCGGCCACGCCTAGGGGATTTGAAGAGGCAACAGCTATGGCAACAATTAAGTAATCAAAGGCACTTGAACTAGCCTGGGTGTTGGCCTAAACCGAAGGATTCAGCAGGCTTCAGCAGGTTTTATAGGGCCAAAGGGTGACGCTGGTCGAGATGACATAACTGTTTGCCAATTGACAGCAGCAGGGCGTGGGGAGATGGGAAACTATTTTGGCAAATTGAGCAACAATGTGATAAAGAATTTACCAAGCCACCAACGACCCACTTTATACCTTTGTCCTGTTGAGAGAAAAGGAAACGAAAGAAACTTGTGGAAAAAAACCTTCGATGAAGGCCAAAGGAGAAAAAAGGTTCAAAGACGCCGGTGTTGGCCATGGGCGTAGCTAGATTCTTTCACTGTTCGAGTCTGGAAAATATTTCCATTTGCCTGGAAAGAGTCACCCACGTCTCGTTCAACACTTGTTTAGACAACGTTATGTCAGCTTGAGCCACACAGGACATGTCCTTGTCCTTGTCGAGCGCCATTACCCACCCAGGTCCAGGGGGATCCCATCCCCCCAACTCAAAGGTCTTCTTGGTATGTCAAACCCTTTTCAAATGACACGACGCTGCCCAGTGGATGGTTGGAAGGAAAAGATCTTTGGACAACACGCCTCGTCAGTTATGTCTACCCAGAGGCTGTTGGTGTGTGTGCCTTGGTGTGTTGGTGTATGTGTGTGTGGAAACAAATAAAATTGTATTATTAACACATTTGGGTATTTTTTTCTAGGCCAAAGCCTACGGTGTTTGGTCAAACGTTGCTAATCTGACCAACGTTTTGTCCTGTCATGACCGACTGCCTGCCTGGCTGCCTGTAAAGCTGTTTGCCCAGAGCTTTGTTTGTGTGTGTGTGTGTGTGTGTGTGTGCTTCATCAAATGGCAACGTCTGCATATTAATCTCTATATCAGACACCCACACACACAC